>JACATO010001366.1:237500-259067 GCA_018389105.1 Nautilus pompilius | reverse complement strand
AAACAATATTGAAAATAGTTTTATCTAACTATGAAATAGAAAGGGATAGAAGTTTATGTCATATCTGATTTCTATTACTCATATTTAAAAGTAGTGCAAAAAGAGACATATAAAACCGAGGAAAGAGAAGAAACAACATCAACAAAGTTAGTTTCATTTTGGCTTTTTCTCATTCGTTTTTCTTTTAAAGATTTCTTATAATAATAATATTAATAATAAAAACTAATAATAGACCTTTCTTTATTCAGGTAATTCAACAAATCTCTTTCACCGAGCTACTACTTTAGCCTCCTCTTGAGTATACTGTCTCAATAAGAACCCCAAGAGAAGTCCCTACTTCTGTAATCTCGCCGAGGTTTGTTTTCTGTCGCTAGAAATCAAGCAGTAAATTTTAGTTCAAGCGAGAAAAGTTAGATTTTGGAAACAATAGTAAAATTACGTGAAAATAAATTTTTTTTCTAGAAAATTGAGGAATCAGACTTTCTTGACGCACTACGCTTAATGTTGATATTATTCTAGAATCAGGGTAAACGTTTTAAAATGTTGCCGCGGTCTTCGAGGTATAATTTCTGTACACAAACCGTCTCATAACTTCAAATCAAACAACCTCCAAAAAAGGGGGGGGTCATTGCGACTAGGGATACGCTGATTCTAACGACCGTCAACTAAGTAATGTTCTCTCTCTGCCGAGCTACAGTGCCGGACAAAAGAGTTGGGACACTTGCTGTGACATTGATATTTGAGCTCCCTCATTTTAGCAAACGCATTTAAATACCCATCACATTGTTTATTATGTTTACATATTCTCTGGAAAAAATATTTGAATCGGCAATGTCCGATTTGTACCGCGACAAAAGAGCTGGGACGGGGAGCAAAGCCATAAATATTTTTCAAAATTCCAAATTACAATCGAACAAATGCATGGAAATGATCAATTGACTAGTAGTGGGTGGCGTATCCGTGATTTTCGATCACTTCTCGACAACAACGGGGCATGGATTCGGCCAAACGAAGGCAGTCGGAATTGGCCATTTCCTGCCAGCTTTTCTCGACGACCTGCCAGAATTGGTCTTGGTTGAGATTCTTGTGTTTGGCCACCTTGGCCTTCAGCTGCTTCCAGGCATTTTCGATTGGGTTGAGATCCGGACTTTGGGGCGGCCAGCACACGACATACATTCCTAGTTGGGTGGTGAGGGAAGCGACGACTCTGGCGGTGTGGATCGGGGCATTGTTGTGCTGGAAGATGGCGGTGATTGGCATGTTCTAGTCGATGTAGTCGACGACAACATCCCTCAGTAAATTACAGTAGGTCTGGGCGATCGCTCTGCCCCTGATCAACTTGAGAGGGCCTGGTCCAGCCGCGCTGATATACCCCCAGACCATCAACGATCCTCCTCTGGCCTGTACCGTCGGTCGGGTGCACTTTATATTGTATTTTTCGCCATGGTAATGTCGAACATATACTCGGCCAGCACTGTGAATGAGCATGATGATCGTTTCGTCGGAAAAGAGAACTCTAGCCCATTGAACTTTGGTCCAGTTTTTGTGCGCTTTAGCCCATGCTATGCGGATGCGCCTGTTCTTGTTGCTGATCAATGGCTTTTTCTTGGAAATTCGTCCAAAGAGATTCCCCTCGCATAGACGACGTTGAATAGTGCGACTGGAGACATTCACTCCACTCAGAGAGGCTCGAATGGTCGTCGATGTCAGGAAACGATTGGCCCTGGATTTGCGACAAATGAGTCGATCCATTTTGTTGTCACATTTTCGCGCTCTCCCGATTCGCATTTTTGGTTTCGTGTTTCCGGTCTCCTTGTACTGCTTCAGAATGCGGTTTACAGTGCTTTTCGGGCAATTGACTCGATCGGCTATCTCCCGACAAGACAGATTTTCTTGGTGGTGCTCAACTATCAAGTCTCTGATTTCAGACGACGTTGTCTTGCCAGGCATGGTGCAAAAATTATCTTAAATGGTCTTATATGATGCGATTCTATTCATTTGATTCTTTAAAAATGAATATATTGAGGGGAATAAATGTATGCACAGATTTTGTTCACTGTCCCAACTCTTTTGTCGCGGCACAAATCTGACTATGCTAATTCAAATATTTTTTCCAGATAATAGATTCACATATGACATTCGTTGTTTTTACACATTGTAAAGGCATGTTTTATACAACTTATGGACAATAGGATGGCTATCTGTATGCAAATGTAAAAACAAGAGAATTCAAATATCAATTTCACAGTAAGTGTCCCAACTCTTTTGTCCGGCACTGTAAGAGCGTGACATCAGTTTTAGCGAATTCTCGCGAGCGACGAGACGTGACCTTCGCGCTGAAATCACGTCCACGTGCCGCGCTTCCTTAACCGACTGTTGATTCAATAAACGTTTTTAGCTGCAAACTTAAAAAAAAAAAAAACATCTAGCGAGAAATTCGCGAATAAATCTAAGCAGCGAACGGTGAACTTTGTCTGGCTGCTGCTGGCAAGAAGTGAGGAGGTGCGAGACAGTTGGCGAAGTGATCGCTGTAAAGGGAGGCTGAGCCAGCCCATCGCGACACGTGCTGGAAACCTGCTCGAGGCATGTATGTCGGTTGTTTTCTAGAAAAACAATGTTAGCAAAAAGTAATGGGTTAACTTGGAGTCAAATGGTTGCCACGTGGTCGGAGCGAGATCTATTTCAAGCAAAACAAAAGAACTGATGCAGGTTTGGCGACGGCTGCTCTTCTGAATCTCCCCAATCTACACTAGCCGCCATAATTATGGAGTCGCCAATGAAAATGGAAGAGGACAGTCAGATGAAAAAAGTCTTTTGCGATCAAGGTTCCGAGTCAAGCTTGTTACAAAAAGTTTTGTTTTCTACAATTCCTGGAGAATATCAAATGTTCCTTAATCCACAATATCAGAAGATCGTGATATCCAAACTGTACGAATTTAATTGAGGATAAAACATTCGCACACAATTCAGAAATTGACTATAAAAGTTTTACCTGCAAGTTCGTGTTTTTTTAAATCAATATACGGACCACTTCCCCGCTGCATTTAGTGATGTAATTATAGCAACGAATGATGTCCACGACACACCCTAACCCTAACCCGGACCTCTAGTGGCATGCATGGCCGCCTCCAGCTCTCACTACATCACCAAGATGATGCAGTCTCGGGCCGTTCGCTCTTCTTTTCTGTCACGGCCTGACGCGGTTCCGAAATAGTCACAGGAGCGCGTGACTGCGCTGATAGAGTTCATCTCAGACGTGATCGACGGGGTTTAGGACGGAGAAACGAACAGCCGCGAAAGACATTGGATATCATTTTACTCTTGAAGATGATTTATCGTCCGTGACGGTGAAATGATTACCGTGATATCGTACAAACGGTGTAGCAACAGGCCTGACGACCTCGTCCAGCTGGCGCCCGACCCGCGACAGTTCCGTCACAGAGAATCGGTTCGCTTCTGTCGTCGCACACGAACCAGCAGTCCAGACTGGAGCGCCAGCAGCACTCCCAGAACCTGACAACAGGTGGTGTGCTCTACACGAAGTTCAACAGTCCTGCGTCTGTAGCCCGAACAGGTACTGCGGCTTATCACTACGTTGTTTTTTATACGTCATACATTCTTTAGTGTTCGTAACTTCATCAGGTGAACATCTGACAAGTTTTACTTCTTGTTTGGCAACTGCACTAAACATATGGAATCATCCTTTAATCTTCTTTAAATAGTCTTGTTCTTCTGTTGTCTTCGAATTTTTGCAGTCGCCTCTCCATCGCTTTGCTTCTCAACTCGCGTCTACGGCCACCGGAAAGAGCCGAGTCGAATCGGCGGGGGCCGGTCCGTCTTCATGCCAGACCAGGGCGCAGTTGTCCGTGCACCGTCTCTGACGTGTCTAATAAGAAGGTTCACTTTTGGGGAAAGCAGAGAGACCTTGTAATCCCCATTAACGAAAACCGGAAACCCCGTCGGCAGTTGGGATTAGGGTTAGAGGCTACGGCTGCTGTGAGGCGATCCTCTGTATCGCATTACTTAAAAACTGCCCGCTCTTTGACCCTAAAGACTTAGCAGGTCACGAGACACGGACTAGCGCGGGTCTTCTCATTAAAAACCCAACAAAGAACCCTTTTCTCTCCTTCTCCCATTTATTCCACTTCTAGTTCAGAGATTTAGTAAGGGAATACAAACGTTCGCCGTAATTCTTTCTCGTTGTTGTTACTGTCCCTGTTGTTTCCCCTGACAACGGATCTTAGCTGCGTTATCCTATACGCACGATGAGGGTCGACCGCCTTGTCCCCCCATCTTCCTCCTTTATCTACACAATCCTTCAAGCAGGCCCCAAGCCAAACTGAGCGCAGCATGACGTAAATACCTGGCCGCGTCTCATTGTCCCCAGCTGAAGCGACAGACATCGGGTTAACAACCGAACAGCAGACGCACCCACACACACAGCGGCCTGGTCCGTCTTCTCCTGCTCCTCATTGCAGACATCGCAGAGTCTCGGGCGGACGGTCGGCTCTTTGTCCTAACCTCCACGCCGCGAGTTTTATTTTAAAATGCCGCCATATCTCCTTTCCGAGGGAGGACTCGGGCGTACGGATTTAAGCGGTCTTATTTACCGCCTCCCTCCTCCATCATCAATCGTCCGCTCTCTCGAACGAGTAAATAGGCCAACTCCAAACCTGTGAACACGTCTGATCTCCCACCCGAGGTGTGAAAGGCGGGGCCATGGCTACCCGCCCCCGCCGCTGGGTGTAATCAGATAATCAAAAAGAAAGTTTCAGAAAATAAAGCAAACGGCAAGGGTTCTGTGGGCTAGAGACCCTAGAGTTGTGTTCGGTAGACGTCCGGCCAGTCCCTGCGAAGCAACAGTTCAGCCAGCAGCCCTTGGAAAATTCGTCTCCGACAAGAAATAACCCCTCCCCTCCAGAGCCGAGATCTATCTATATATAAGTAAACTGAGCCTGTCTCCGGCTGGGATTACCCGTGGGGATTGTTACCCCGGCACCCGCTACACCTACCTTTGCGTACACTGTCGCGTTGTCGACGATAGGATTATTAAACTATCCTCGTCTCGCACAAGCACAAAGGGTGTGTGTCCAGGAATGAATGGTGAAAGGGAGGGAGCAAGCAGCACCGATGGAAGAACTTCGGATTCGCAAAGACAACAGACAGCGACCTCCGGGTGTTGGCGGTGGGCGCGGGAGCTGTCGGGACCTACAGCTCTTTGAAGGAAGCGCACTCGCGGTCCCATGCGCCATCATCACCAGCTCGTGGCCACCCACCATCCCCGCTGCTCTCCCCAACCCCTGACTCTTCTATTCCCCGTGCATCTGTGAATTTTCTATTGTAAATATCCATTTCAAGAAAGACAAAACGAGGAATAAAGCCTATACCTCTAATCCGATCCGTGTTATTTATAAAGTAAACAAAGGATCGCTCTGCGACTACAAACAGGTACAAGACAAGACAAGCACCAGGCGAACGACTGGAGTGGAATAAGTCCCCGCAGGGGGCGTTGATCCGCGCATGCGCACCCCGCCAAGTGAAGGCAAATAATAAAAAAAGACTAAAACGAGGCGGACATCAGATTTCTATTCGCAAAGAAAGAAGGAAAGATTTTTCTTCTTGGAACTGCGACATAAATAAACGCTGGCCTGACTTTATTGGGACATGCAGATCTTTTTTTTTAAAAAATAATTCTGGCGAATCTCAGAAAGAAACGAGCAAAGATCCAGCAGCAGCCACCAAGCCACCTGCCCGCGTCTCGGTTCTTCACGAAACCTCTCTTCATCTGCCAGCATCAAAGTTGTTGTTGTTTTTTGGTGCGCAGTTCTACGCAGAATAGATTAACGGAAGGAGCCTGGTTTTGTAAAATTGTACCGGTCTTGGTTTTGTCGTTGAGGCGCCTGGAAACTAAATTTTTGTTAACATTCGCGTTATTTCTCTGGGAGTGTAAACTTTCGGTTGGTGGGACCGTTGATTTTAAGTAGGAAAAAAAAAGAAAGAAGCAGAAGCGAAGGAGTGGTGATGGTGGAGCTCGAACCGGTTGCAGCGTGTATCCGAAACTGTTCTGGCATCACCTACCGATGGAGACCACTGGGTGTTTGACGGCCCGACGAACAGTTAGTGGTGCTATAGTTAACAGAAAGACTACAAAGGCTGAAGAACACGCGCGCACTGAACACGGTAAATACAGGGTTATTCAAAAAGAATGAACCGATTTCATGACGCATTACTTCAGTTCTCAAGCATCGTCATGGAATGAGTTGGTGACCATTTGAAAGAGGAGTTTTCTAAGTTTTGATTGGCTGCCACAGGGGGGCGCTGTAGTCGCGTCGTTCCTCCGGCAACGTTCAGTTGTTTGTTTACCCTCAGAATGGCGAGTCCTCAGCAAAAGGCGTTCTGCATTCTCGAGTTTGTGAAAACAAAATCTATGGGGATATGTAAAAGATCGCGTTTATGATCCACCGCTACCCACTAACCTCGATGACCTTAAACATCGAATAACAACAGCGATCAACTCAGTGGATCGTGATATGCTGATACGTGTCTGGGAGGAATTCTCTTATCGCATTGATGTTGTCCGTGCTGCAGGTGGTGGCCACATGGAACACTTGTAAAACAGTAGATAAAACTTGATTGTGAGTGGAATACTTGTGACTTAGCTGGAGTTTTCTATTGCTTTTCCTTATTAAAATATTGCGTAATGAAATCGGTTCATTCTTTTTGAATAGCCCTGTAATGCGCTGTAGAGTTTAAAAATGGAAAAACCGTTAGTTCATCAAGTTCTCACTACCTGCACTCTAAATAGTAAGAAAGTAATGAAAGCAGCTGGTAGTTGGCAAGCTGACTTTACAGATAAAGGGTGCCGCAAAGAGAGTTGTGGATTTTTCATGATTTCACATCATGAGCCGCAGAAACTTCGGAATGACTTTTCCTGTCTTCTCGCACCTGAATTAGGTGCCTATTGAAAACAATTGACATAAAAGCTTGGAAAATCATTTTCAAAACATGAACTAAGGCTTTGCAGGAATTTCTGTTGCCGGCGAAAATATTTCGAACCTTGGCTTCTGCACCGTTCTTTGACGATAGCTACTGAGAAGTTACATACGCAATCAGGTTGGGAGAGTTGTCGTCCTTGACCGCTGCTGTTTCTGAAGAAATCGAGCTTGTCCTCGTTGTCATGCAGTCGGCCACGCCATGTACCAGTTCGTCTCCATCGCATTACCTTCTCAAAAATAATCAACAGTAATACCACAAATTGTTGCATCAAGTCAACGAACTAATTGGACCTTTCGGAGGAGTGAAAATCTTAATAAAATCCTCATAACACTCCATAGTTAAACCGGTCGCTTTTAGCGCATGCGCCTGTGAGCCGATCACTGCTGAAGTCAATAACGCGTCACTTCGAGATTGACAGATCGCACTAGACGACCTATGTCTTCGCTTTACCAGCCAATAACATCAGTATATCATCTAGGCTCGTAAAGTTAACTGATTCTTTATTTTCTATGTGATAATAATAGTCTAAGCTTATTTAGATAGCATTAACTTCTGGTTTCGGCTAAATGTTGGGGGGTTGTAGTGTTCACCATTATCGGATAAACTGCTGTCCAGACTACCGGTGGCCAAGTGGTTAAACCGCTAAGGTCAAAGACCTGACTTCGATTCTTGGTTTGGCGTATCTCCATGGTATAATAGCGAAAGGTTTTTCAGATTTCTTCCACATCTAAAAAATGAAGAGTTTTGGTAAAGATTTTCTTCGCCAAAGTCGGCATGTCGGGTCTTTGAAGCAAAGAGTTAATGCTCTCTAGCGAATAACCGTGGAACTACGTTTTATCGCGAGGGTAGTCTCCCTTGTGGAGACTAAAGAATGAAATTCTAAAAAAAAAACAAAAACAAAAAAAAAATTGCCTGTTCGCAATAAAAATGATTCAACTATATTTTAATGTCTAAAGAGCGCTGTAAAAAGAAAAAAGAAAAAATACAACAAAATTAAAATGAACCATTTATAAATTCAAAGACGTTTTTGCCATCTGCTTTGTCAGACCTGAGTAATCTGGGAAATGACGTGATAGTTTTCTAGACTCAATGAGGAACGTTGGGACATCGCATACCGGGGCGATGGGGAAGATAAGAAAGACTAAGTGTGATGCTGGAAAACGTAGAGGCTGCTGAGATTCTGAAGTAATAGAATACTCTCTACTGCAAGACTTCTTTCGTTAAGCATCAAAATCCGGTTGGCAAGATTACATGCGAAGCTGATGAAAAGTGAACAGTATCTCCATCATTAAGTTTTTTTCGAGCTAATGGAAGGAATTGAAATATGTTTCCTTAAAAAAAGAAGCAAAAATTACTTTAAAGGTTTTATATAAACCAGAACACTGGGCTTCCGCTGTGACTGGTCTGAAAGAATTGGCTAAATGTATTTCAAAATTGCAATATCTTTGGCAAGGAATCTGCAGCTAACCTTTGAGTTGTTTTTGGCTGCCTGACGTATTTACGGTCGATATCTCTTGGTCGTTTGCAAGTGCGTATCGTAACCACTTCCACAGATTTGGCCCGTTTGGTACCAAATTTTTCTAAATTCTTCAGTTGTAACATGAGACAAGACTGGCCCCATCACCCACCTGCCAAGAATGTGACTCGAGAGGATGTCTTTCAAAATGATTCTTTTGCCACCAAATCTTAACGATCAAATAAGGAAATTTATCGAAAATTCTGAGGTTACATGGTCCAAAATAGCGATTGAAAAGTAAAAATAAACGTGTTTAGATGAAGTGATGATAGAAATGTCAAATTTCTTGGAAACACAAAAACGAAAGATTTGAAGATATTAATCAGAGCCACTTAAAAAGATTAAAATCCCAATGATTTGTAGAAAGACACACTCGCATTACTTTATTATATATGTATGTCAGACAGCATCATCCATGCTTATAGATATTACTACAAATAAAAATACAGCCACGTTAACGATGATATCGGCATTTACTTTGCATAGCAATTTTACACAACTTCAACGGAACTACACCAATTCCATTCTATTCGACCCGGCTGCCAGACAATGCCATACCATCGTTTCAATATTAGCTTGCGCAAAAGTATTCCTGGTTGTTCTCGACAAGACGAAGATTTTAAAAATGTAGTACAAAAATCACTTAAAAATTCAGTGTACCAAACCTAAGAGACGACCATATGGCTAAAGTTGGGTTCGTCATAAAGTAACGTTAAATCACATGTTAATATATCGCCGATAATTTTGGGCTCAGAGCTACGAGAAAAGACAATGGAAGGACAGTAATAATATTTATGCGCCATCTAATTAAAGACGTATGAAAATGTTCATGAATTAATCACAAATAATTCTAGTTATTAAAGTCAGATAAAAAACAGCGAAAGTGCAATGATAACATGGCCTACTTTTTCCATAAATCATCAGTTATATTTGAAATTTAATAATGTAAATAGGAACCTCGTCTATAATTGTAATTTTAAATATATGTGGCAAACCAAATATATTATAATTGAATAACATTAATAAATAAAAATAATTTAGAGAAGTTGCCCTTGTCGCCTGTCTCTTTTACTTTGATTAACCAATTGTTCTTGTCAGCAATCATTGCTGATGTAGTCATCACACAGGAAAGGGAAGAAAATTTGCTATCGTCAAAGCTGCTTACTCTTATAATATCAGCACAGTTTTAATCAGTAGGTATTATATGAACTATTTTTACGTATGAGACCATAGAAGTTAAAAGTGAGAAAAATGGGTCAGAAGGGGGATTTTTTAACGTCTGAAGAGACCATTGACAGATTTGTAAAGGACGCAATTTTCCAAAGCCATGGGGCTCCTTCGGTGTCCAGATCTCCGTGCAAACATCCGGATTGATCAGTTTCATAGTTTTCTTATTTTGTACATTTCCCATTTGAAATTCGAGAGTATACAGTCTCTCCAACGTTCGACAAAATTGCTAAGATATTATAAAACCAAATTCTCCGCCATCCCTCGGAGCAGTGAGTATAAAAGCCGGCATTTTTATATCAGAAATGGATCTTTGATATTACATTTTACCTGTCCACTACACCTTAAGAGTGACTATGGCTACAAGCCATACCTGCTGCCTTTCGAGTTTGCGCTATATCTTTCAACGCGCTAAAACAAATAGGGTTCTTGATGCGGCGGAAAGTATCCTTAGGTTAACAGTGCTAAACGCCGGAAACAGGGAGACACCGAGAGCAAAGTTGAAAACCTAACCTTTTCTTCTTCTATGTAAACCATGATGTTTTCCCCACATTTTAAGAATTTATCAGCGAAAATTCAACTTTGGCTAATTTCCCAGTAACTGGCCACAATAACCCCCTTGTCTGAGGTCCAAAGGGTCTCTAGCTCAATCAGCCAACAAAACTCTACGATTTTAAGTGCCGAAAAGGGGACCTTCGAAATGGAGATAAAGGGGGCACTACTCTCCTTGAAAACGCGCTCTTACATCGGTTTTGGGGTCAGTTAAGCTAAAGCATTAAATACGAGCGGTCCTAATGTTATGCTTAAGATACCACTGCATTGGTCTTGTCCCTCCCCCAATTCCCTATGATACCTTTAATGAATGCTAGCTTACTGACGTAACGAAAGAACATTGCCAAAGAGAAAAGGAGCATCTGACTCTGAAACATGCTTATATTCTCTATTGCAGGGAAAACACATTTGTAAAATTATTAAGCGCAGCTATTAAATCAGTAGATGAGGGAGTCCGGCTTACCCCAGAGGCGACGACCCCTCCGCAGGATCGAGGTTCCGGTCGTACCCATGTCTTAAGACGCCGCTGCCGACTCTCGCGTCGTCTCGTCAGCTATCGTGACGACCGGAATGACGTCGTGTGGGTTGGTGTCGGCTGGGGGACTTCAGATGAACTTTTCTTAAAGCACAAGCAGAAAGTGAGCGGTCAGATTTTAGACTCGTCTTTATACGATATCACAAACCTAGTAGAAAAAAACAACAACAAACAAACTACATCTTCAGTAAAAACTCCATCAGAAAAACAGCAAAGTGAAATACTTCTATATTTAAAAATGGCGACTCTAGACCGTGACGTTGATGTTCTACGTTTGCTGTAGCGCTGTCTGGTGGCAAAGGGGGAACCCGAGAGTAAATGTAGAGAGCTTAGTTCAGCGGTTCTAACTGACCGTTCAGTTGACCGAAACCTGACACAATTTCTCCCCCCCCCCAGTCACCTGAGCAAATGTAACCTGACAAACATTCTCAGCTTGGTGCCATCGCAAACGTTAGATTATTATTTCATTTGGCATTTTAATATCGATAAAGAGTTTTATAAGATCTCTTTACCAATGTAATTAATTTTATAAATAAGAACCAGATTTAAAAAAAAAAAACAAAAAACAAAACGTTTTTCAGCTTTAACATTTCCTTAAATCCTGGATTATCTGCCGGAGACCCCTAACACTCACTGATTAGCCTTATAAGGCTTCAGTAAGGAGAAATAAGAATCGTTTTTCTTTGTCTTTTAGGATGCAAAATTCATTTCTGTTCTTTTTTTGTATATATTTATTTTAAAATTCGTTTTCTGTTATGACCGCATACTTTCCAGAAACCTTGATCTGGTGAAAATCAAACAGCACCAAGGAAAATCCATTCGAACTGTTAGATCATTCAAGCATGAACCGCAACGAGGCTGTACCCAGCGACTCTCGGATCTCGGGGTTGGAACTGCCAACCGATCGTTGAGTCTTTTACTGATTAAATTTTTTTAAAAAAAATCCTATCAGCTTTAATTTGGTACCAAGTGCCACAGAGATATAGTTGACCAATTAACATCAGTTTCAAGACGTTGCGGATAGACCTAGAGTCACAGAGGCCGTGTAATTGGAAGTTGCTAGGGGAAGCGAGAGAGTGATGTTGTAAATGTATATACATAGCCATACATCCAGGCAGGAAGAGGGGTAGAGATAAGCTTCGCTCCCTCTCCGACCAGTCTCGGCTGGTTGGCGCTGCTAGTCGGCCAAATGTCTAGGCCAGCATTACTGGCTGCCATCCGGGTGAGAAGGCAAAGACCAAAGCAGCTCGGACGACCAGGAAGAAATTGTACAACCATCGCCGCACTCCATCGTCCAAGGGTAAACTCACCGAAACTAAATAAAGGGATCAGGGTCTCCACGGTCTGCTGATTCCTTTCCGTCAGACGACAGATAGTGGAGCAATGATTCACTTGTTTCATGCATGGTAGATTACCAGGCACAAGCCCAAGGGACTTAGGTGAGCCGAGACCAGGTATGATACGAAAAAATCCCCCCCTCTCTCTCTCTCTCTCACCTTTATGCTAAGAAACCAGGGCACCCACCCACCACCAAAGTGCCAGGGGAGGGGGGGCTGCGATGGCGACTGGTGGACGTAGGGGGCGCCTCTGTCAGCACGAGAGGCCATATCTTTTATCGACGTCGGACGCGCTCAGTCGCGACTCTGTTTTGACATCTAGGCCACGAGAGTTCCCATAACATGCTGATTTAGCTGGATTCTTTTTCCTCCGCGCAATTCGCCTGGGGATTGGATGACATTCTGCCACCGCTAAGAAATCGTGTTAGTGCGTCTCGTGCACACGCGCGCGCGCAGATGTACGTAGATGTGGCTGATTCTCGATGTCTCCTCAACACGCCATTTCCGAGAGGCCGCCAAGTAAGCCTCAGACGGCGGGTATCTCGATTCTTCTGAGATACTATACAGTTACAGTTCGAGCAAAAGTGTACAATGGAATTTCATTTATGGCAAACAGATGTGGGTTAATCTGCAAAAACATAAATGAGCAATTTTCCTTCCTTACTACTATTTACTTCGAGCTGGCTGCCAATCAAACTTATTGAGAGTTATGATTGGCCAATCATTTACTCCGTTGACCTTGAATTCATGATGCATGCAACTAGTTAACCAGACATCACTTTATTTTTTTAAAAAACTTGTTAATAGAGAGAAAAACATTTTGGATTTATTTTCCCCCTGTTTTCAAACAAGTAAAAGCTTGTGTGTGTGTGTGTGTGGTATCTTTGTTGTCGTGTTTTTCATTACATTTTCAATTTAAAGACATTAAGTTCGGGGCCAGAAACACCTAGAGACGCAGCCATCCACCCCTCCCCCCAGTGATCTTCTCCAAGGAGCGACCGGGCTATGTTTTCGTAGATAATGGCGGGTAGTGACTTACCCGCGAACACTCAGACACAGACGGGCCACAGGGAATACAGGTGTCAACAAATAAGGAAAAGAAAAGGGCATATTTGAAATATTTCAGCAACAGCAATGACAACGAAGATCAGATGATGTTTGTTTTTTTTTTTTGATTGACTGGTTCGGATTGTGAATCGAAACCATTTCGCTCAAAACCATCAGGAAAGGTCGGGTAACTCAGACAGTAAACACTTTTACGGAAGGAATTTTCAATAAGATAATGGAATTCAATTTTAAGATATGTAATCTTTCTTCTAATAATAGAGTAGAAAAAAAGTAAAATCCTGCATTAGTCAGGCTTTGATGGACTGTAAACCTCAGATCTTTAAAATAATTTTTTTTTAGCACGTGAATATACCGGACATCTTCGTCCTACCGGCTCGGCTGGGTTAACTGAAGGAACACAATGACGTCATTGGTGGCTGTCCACTAAGCAGAGTACCTTATGAAGACTCTTGGCAGACACCAGGCATCTTCTTCCTACCGGCTCGGCTGGGTTAACTGAAGGAACACAATGACGTCATTGGTGGCTGTCCACTAAGCAGAATACCTTATGAAGACTCTTGGCAGACACCAGGCATCTTCTTCCTACCGGCTCGGCTGGGTTAACTGAAGGAACACAATGACGTCATTGGTGGCTGTCCACTAAGCAGAGTACCTTATGAAGACTCTTGGCAGACACCAGGCATCTACTTATATTTGCGACGTTTCTACTTATCTTTGCATATGTGGATTAATTATATTTCTCTCCGCGTCTTTTCGTTACCTTTCAACTCCGTGCATCTGGTGGTTCGAGTCCCGTTAGTAGTTTTCGTAGTTGTTGCAGTTGACAGTATTTAAAAATAGGGTCCTCAGTGGCAACAAACACCTGGATAATACAGGTTGTTTTTTTTTTTAACATAGGTTTTATTAACTAATCAAACGAGTTGGGAGATATTTTCTGAACCTGTTTCGAGCGAGAGACAAAAGACAACCATTCGAAAAGATCAGATCGGGAAAATTAAATATCCGCCAGTCTTTTCGTGTTGGCGCTCACACGCGCGTGTGTATGTGAGTGTGTGAGTATGTGGGTGAGTGTGAGTGTGAGTTTATGTGTGAGTATGTGAGTGTGTTGCGTGTGAGTATTGTGTGAGTGTGAGTATGTGAGTGTGTTTATGCGTGTGAGTGTGTGTGAGAGTGAGTGAGTATTTGTGAGTGTGAGTTTATGTGTATGTGCGCGTGTGTGAGTGTGAGTTTATGTGTGAGTATGTGTGTTGCGTGTGAGTGTGAGTGAGTATTGTGTGAGTGTGAGTATGTGAGTGTGTTTATGCGTGTGAGTGTGTGTGAGAGTGAGTATTGTGAGTGTGAGTTTATGTGTATGTGCGCGTGTGTGAGTGTGTGAGTATGTGTGTGTGTGGGTGAGTGTGAGTGTGGGTGAGTGTGAGTGTGAGTGAGTATTGTGTGAGTGTGAGTTTATGTGTATGTGCGCGTGTGTGAGTGTGAGTTTGTGTGAGTGTGTGTTTATGCGTGTGAGTGTGTGTGAGTATTGTGTGAGTGTGAGTTTATGTGAGTGTGTGTGCGTGTCTTCATGCAGGTAACCGAGAACCGAACACACCAATTACCCCAAACTCCGCCTTTCGGGATCATTAAATTTCGTCCGTTTAAAAGACATTCATTTGCCTGGCTGAAAACTTGACAGATAAAATGTACAAGGGTCAAAAGATGCGGATGGAGCTACAGGAAGAAAAGAATACAGGCTCACCGAATTGTTCAGCTGTTTACTGAAGGAAACAAAAATGTGACGATAATTGTGTACTCTACCTATGAAAGGATAATTAAAACATTATGTAGATTAAATTGTGCTCTTGTAAAAGTTGGATAATATTTATGTAATTTATTTTTTAAAAAATTTATATATAAAAGTAATTGACTAATCAGCAGAGATGTTGACCGCACAGGTGCGAAATTCTTGTTTCTCATTGATGTGTATTTAGTCATTTTTGTCAGTGATTCTGTCTCTAGATTTATCTCACCAGTTACCTGTGCTACAACAATGAGATGATAAACAGGTTTCTTATTAGTTTTCTTGTGCGGCATAAAGAATAACAAGAGGTCCTTTGTATAACTGTCACTGTTTCTAGATTGTAAGGTGTTTTACCGAGCCGTCATGCTTGTCAGCTAATAGTTAGTGCCCGTCCTGTGCGGTGTAGGACGCGGTCCGGCGCCCACTGATTACATCCATCTAGTTCTGGATTAAATGGACCGGTCAATGTGAGCAGCCGAAGAGGAATCGGGTTATTTGTAACAGGAGGAGGAACCGTCAACAGGACTCGATCTGTGGTGGTGAAGACAGAACCGGCAGGCGAGGGGTGGACAAAAACAGGCTGCAGTAGTATTCGGTTCTTAACAGATCTCCCGCGGTATCAGAAGGGGCCAGGGATCGCGGCTGGTGGCAAGGGTTTCTCTCGATCAGTATGTACCCGCCGTCTTAAGAATGGCAGCCCCGTGTCTTCCTGTGGATCCGAACCAATTTGGGTGGTAGAGTATAAGCTCTCCCTAGAGAAGTCATAGAGTACACGGTTTCCTGCACTAAGAAGAAATAAAGGAATATCTGACATTTTCCCCTTTCAATGGCCATCTCAGCCGACAAGTAGAAGGCTATCCATCGCAAGAGGAGTCGAAATGAAAGTGATCCAATCTCTCAAACACCCAAACACCCTACTTCCGCCAAGAAGGGAGAACACACAGAGGTTAGCCGGAAGCTGTTCTATGCCAGTTATCCCGATACAGGGGCGACACTAAGAAAATATCTGAATTATGAAGGGCTGAAGCCACAGATGCACCACGATCATCAATGAGTGAAAATAAATTAGCTTTCACAGTTAGAAATTATTAGATGGTGAAAATGAAGAGATGAAAGGAAAAAGTAAGAAAAAGGAAAGCGGGGAGCGGTCTCAGCAGAAGGCAAACTTTCGGACTTTCGACACCAGATGAAACCATCCGCGATAAATATGTCGGAATCGATAAAGTGGTAGACGGACAATGAGGAGCAGAAACAGAAAGAACCAGATAAAGAAGAATGTCAGGTTTACAAAAGCCATGAGAAGGGCATCAGAAAGTGCAATACAACAGTCAACGCCTAAGATCAAATATCTCAAAAGGAGAACCTATTCCAACAATCACGAAGAACCGAATAACAAAGCGAAACACCAAATTGGTTAATCAAAGAACATGTGATGTCAGGAGAGAGAGAGAAAGAGAAGAGATAAATGTGCTTATTTACGGAACAGCTGTCACCATAACGTATTTACAAGATGTGAACCTCAAAAAACAGAAGAACTAAACAGACAAAACCAAAATGGAAGATCCAGATTGAAAATCTGATAACACTGCTGACAAATTCAAAAATGGTAACAACGCAAACAAAGTCAACAAAGCAAATACCTATAACATAAATAATCAATTGAAGATAAACAAATTCTCAATGTGGCATGGAAAGGACTGAAGCATAAAACACAAAGAAACGAAAAACCTAATAAGAAATATCATGAAAATTACTTTGTTTACCACAAATAGCCAAACGTATCGCTGAAAAATCCTTTGATTGGATCCGAAGACAAATGCAAAAAAAAAAAATTGGCCAGATGCAGTATTCGACATGAGGATGACATCTCGCTCGATGGAGACAAATCAACGCTGATAAAAACCACAGAACTGGAAAATATCTGGTATTGACGTAGTATAGAATTTTTAGTTAAAGGGCTCGACATTCTGCCATGAGGCCCTAGTTAGAAAATTCTTATACGTGATACACAAGCTAACATTAGCATACGAGTGGAATGTGACGGGTTTCCGTTGTGCTGCTTTCAAAGATTAATAAATTTTGATATCGAAATAATCGCCTAGCAGCCAGGTGCTTTTCCAACAAAGCACAAAACGCTAAATCAGTTCAACGATGTTTGTTTTTTTTTAGCGAACAAAAGGGATGTAGAAAGAAATCCTATAGAAGTGAAAATTAACTATTACAAAAAAAAAAAATGATTATTCTGCGACTCTTCAGAATCGTTCCAGTTTCTCAAACCACAGGCAAAAGGCCAGGGTTGAAAATGAGTTATTTGGGAGTCATTCTTGTCCGCCATTTTCACATAGCATCATAAAACTTTTGAAAGATTGGATCCAGCTCGATTATCGCAATATTCAGTTCTGAGGTACAATGTCTAGCGCTTCCTTTTTTTTTGGTTGTTGTTGTTAATCAATCCAGACCATACTCAGGTTTCCTTTGAGATTTTTGAAGTCCTATTAAAATAGTGTAAACGTAGAGTACTCGCCTCTTATGACCGAACTGAAATTATGTGGAGAAGATGACGAGCGACTCAAATCCAAGCATGGTGAAGAATCCGAAGACAAATGAGTCTTCGGCAAAAGAATGATGGCAGAAGCCTTACTGGATAGAATCTAAGATGGTTCGCCACCATAAAAATAGAGACGGATAGCGTCAATATGGAGAAAGAAAGCTACAGCTGGTTTCAGAGGAGCCCACGAATTACTGATCAGGTGTTCAACACCAAATACTACGAGAATAAAAATTCTTATGAAGAGAACCGATCAAAATTGCAGAATTTGTCATCAATCTCTAAAGCAATCCTACACGGGGCTGAAAGACGTAATGATGCGGCAGAACGTATCTGTTTAACTCTTTGCAGACGCAATTAAATAATTCCAGCCAATAATTGGTATACAATCTTCGCGGAATAAGATTGTGGCAAGAGCATATAGAGGGTGTGGCGAAATGTGGCAATTAAAGACAACCATATGGCCAGTTATAATCGGAAACACTAGTCTCGTAAACAAGACTGTAAAGGAATAGGCAGGGAATACTCCCAGGTCTCAAAACATCCGCCATATTCAGAAAGTTGCAGCGCTAGGAAAGGCCCGATTACTACGAACAGTGGCATCAGGCAGAGACCAAAAGAAAAGTAAAAAATACATGCAATGGCGCTACTGGCCCTGTTATATCGGTCACCGAGACAACAGCCTGTCTAAGAGTGGGGACAGTCACCAGTAAAAAAGTAATTCAGTTAAAGTTTCCCTAATTTTTCAATTTATATTTTGTAAGTAGCTGACAACTACTTCGCCATGAAAACATTTGTATCTAAGACAATTTCTCTTTAAAAAAGAAAACCCACGTATAGCGCTTAAATCTGAAAGCCGACGAAAGAACAAAAATGCCGCCATTTGTATTTCCGAATTGTAAACATTACTTTCATTTTGCTTTTCCTCCTTTCTCGCGCTATCCTTTTGGCCGTCGTCTGAGGCACCGCCGCGCCCCCTGACGTCAACACGGAACCATGTCTTTGGCACGTGCCTTGAAATGAGGTCCCAGTTCACCGCAGCCTCCACGCAAGGTCTTCGATAGCACCGGCGCTTCGTCTCTTATCATAATGATAAAGGGCACTCACTGAGCTCCATTAAAAAGACCAAGATGAAGAAAACATACGGAGAACATTAACGAGATAAGGAGATAAGCGGGGCCGTCGTCTTCCAAGGAATGGTTTAGCAACTTCTAATTAACTAAGTACGTTCGTCTACAATCTCCGATAGTTCTGGAAGGCGGTCTGAAGGACGGAAGCACGGCGACGATATCAGCACGTGACGCCAGGAAGCCATTATCGCTTATATTCCAAAGCACTAAACTCTGGACTGTCTGTCCTAGTTAACAGTCAGTTCCGGATCACGTGTGGTCGAGGTCGCTCGGTTTAACGCACCTGAGGAAGCCTTGGAAAACATCTTCAAGTTCCTTGGTATCTCACATGTATGTCTATTAGCGCACATCCTGCTATTTAGATGTCGGTTAGTAGATAACGCCAGGGATTTCAAAGCCGAAAGTGGCAGTAGGGCTTAAGGGAACAGCCGATGGATGAAAGCTATGAGTAGACAGGAGATATTCTAATTTGCGCATAAAACACTAAGCGAGCGACTGGGCTTTGTTCAGACAATGAAATCACGCACGGAAACATCGCGAACAAGAAGAGGATCTGACGTCATCACTACGTCATAGGAGTGTTTTTCTCGCGAGTTTTCGTTCTGAAAAGCGATTTGCTCTTTGATTTTGCATCTCTTTGTTTTAGGTGGGGGGGAGATTTGTGGAAAGGGGAAATGTACTGAGAGTAAACCAAGTGTCTGTCCCCTTTTCTCACTTCCCTCTCTCGTTTTGTCAGGGGTTGATGAGGTCAGAAAGAAATCTGTTCTACGAAACGAATGCAAACAAAACCAGCTCTTCTTTGATGCAGAATGGAAATATAGGGACAACGAAAAGTTACTGAAAATGATGATGATAATAATAATAATAATAATAATAATAATAATAATAATAATAATAATAATGATGATGATGATGACTGGTCCATTTATCTAAAAACACTGCACTCGCTTATCGAGTCTGAAACATTTAGTCACGTGACGGATGTGAACGGATCCAAGGGTCCGCGGAGATACGACGCCTTCTTCTGTTAAGTGTTAGGAGGCAAAGTTAGCCTGGCGATAAATCTTCGATAAGTGCCAGTGCGGTTTAGTGGAGGCAAGCTGTTGCTCGGTGTGCGCTCTAGCCCCAGGACGGTCGGAAGTGAGCCGGAGACCGAGGGAGCGGGTGCAAGGCGATGAGGGCGCGATCGCCGTCGGGTCCGGCCGCTGCCAACTCCCGGTTTTCTCGCATATCTTCTCATTGCGAGAGATTTGCGAAAGGGAAACGTTCTGTTGACCCACCTGCTGGCGTAAGGGTCACGCACGCGCTCCACTCGCCGTTCTGTACGGCGCGTTGGGTTCGATTCCCGGCGAACATGATTAAGGAAACGCGCCGTCCGTCTGCAACGGGCGTTCCCTCCCTCAGTTCCTGTACAGGAGCCTTAAATCACTCGGCCACTCGAGTGGAGACGCAGAATAATGAACGCGAAGCGACCGGACGCGTACCGGAGGTAATCGGCGCCGGGGGATCGAACCGCTCAGACACCGTCTCGATTGCCGTCGAAGTCGCTGGATTGGCTGCACTCGGATGAAGTGATGGGATGAATGTACTCCGCCCGGTGCCACTTCACCTCCCTCTAACTACGACGCTGTGCTCAGTGACCCTACCGCGAACAATGCCCGTCTTGTCGCGTCTGCGGCTAATTAGAAACCGAACCACATTTCGGCTTCTCAAATGGCTTCTTTGAAAGTCTGCCTTATTATCCGTTATAAAAATTACATTTACTTCTCGTGCAATTTTATCTCTAACTCTACCGAGACGTCTCTAGCCCAGGTGCTGTTCGATCTTCCGTGGGGAAGTTACTCCACAAAAAAGGTGGAATAATTACCTCAGGTGGAGTCGGGGATCTGGTGTACAGCCAAGAACCGCAATAATCTGTTTGTCTTATTAACCAAATATTTATCTAATTATGTTATTTTGATTATCTAACCAGCCGAATATTCGTGTAAATACAATATATAGCTTGTTTAAGTATTTATGTAATTAGATAACCCGAATAAAGTATTAGCATACGCATTTGTGTAATTAGCTAATTTGAAAGATGTAATTAGACCAATATCAACAAATCTCTGAGAGCCGGGAGGAATGTATATATATATATTTTTACTGTCGGTGCACCGTCATACACGATGTCGGTTTTATACATTATTTAAGGAGTCACCCACTATACTGTTGTGGCTACAAGAGCCAGTCCGGCTACCACTGAGAATGGACGTGAAGAGCCAGTAAAAGACAGCACTTAAAGCAAAACAAAAGAGCGAAAGTTCTTGATGATCTGAGTTTAGTTCGTAGTCTCCAGATGAACTAAAAGCGCCAGAGTTTCCTCTCCAGCGTATTATATAAGCAAATATTTTCCGGGACGGGTTGGAATTGTTAGCACTAAAGTCATCACTCGGGCGAAATTTTCGAGATCGCGAAGGCTAATCTGGCTACCGATAATACTGATCGTATCTGTCGCGAACGGACGGGCGAAGTGATGTAAGATTCCGGACAAATCACGTAAACCATCAGGCTGAAAGTAGCACCTGATCAAATTCACAAGGTGTAGTCAGCACTCTAAACCAGAGCGTGTCTCGAGACGTGACAACGGGCACCGGCTCTGCCTCGTTACAACACGTACAGCGGGTCCTCGGAAACTGTACGAGTCCTTGGCGTACTTCTCGATTTAGAATCTAAATTACTAATACTGATTATCAACAACCAACTGGGTCCCTAAATCATTTCCTTCCTCCCCCCTCCCACAACCAGAATTCCTTCTCTTCCGGTTCCCGGGAGGATTCTAGTTACGTGGAAAAGTACAGCCGTACATTTTTACTAGAACAGGAAATCTCGGTTAACCCAG
>JACATO010001366.1:0-232500 GCA_018389105.1 Nautilus pompilius | reverse complement strand
TGTCACAGCCCCGAGGGCTCAACCTGCTAATCTGTACTAAATATTTTGCCTGCGCGCGATACTCTGGATGTACAGTCTCTGCGCTAAACAGTTCAACTTGATCGACACTTGACTGATCACAATACCTTATTTTAATGTTGGACCATGTAATCTTGAGGCTCTCCCTTTCTTAAACAAGCCATCTTCTCTTATTTTTATACTTAAAAAAAGGGGCTTTCGGGAAGATATACGACGAGTGAAGCCAACCTTTCTCAAGCACCTTTCGGTTGTACTGTAGACTTGTGGCCAGTCGATAACTGTCCGCTGGTAAGGAAACGGTTTGCCTTACACTTTCTAGCAATTTCCCCGTGGTCTCTTTCCATTTATCTCGGTTTGAGCTCCACCCGTGGCTGCATCTCTCGCCTACTCCAGACTAAGAAACCGCTCCGCTAAAAACGACTAGGCTTTGTAAAATCCGATGGCGGAAACCTGGCTGGCTTTTTTACTTTTCAGTCTTGGAACTATTTTATCTGGTGACAAAAGACAAGTTTTACTTCTTCTACAAAATGCACATTCAGCAAGGACAGTTGTGAAGAAATTATATTATAATCGCTTTGTGATAAAATTATTGTATTGCTACGGTATCGCGGATATAAAGCAGCCATCGAGAGAGTCTTTTTGTGCGATCAGAGTTACGACGAAAGCTTATTGCAATACATTTTGTCAGGTATACGTTTTCTAACAGTCACATGCCAATAATATACAATGCGATTAAACTCACTCTTCTGTAGTCTAAGCCAAAAGAGAAAAAAAAAGACATATTCTAGATAATTTCTGCTTAATTCATCAGAAACCTCTAACATGATACACTACAATAGGTGTTCAAAATGTCCACCATCAGGGTCCACGAACGTAATGGCAGCGTCTGACCAAACGACACGCAGCGCCAAGATTTAGAAGAATAGCTGTCGAAGCATCATACGAAAATGCGTACACATCCTTCTGGAAAACGCGGTATATATATGGGGTACTTCACTGGTGACACTACAATTAACAATATGTATATCAAGGTCGACGTGAAATATGATATATATATGCATCTTTCCCTTTTGCAACAAAGAATATATAGAGTGTCAATGTATGCTACTGCTGCAATCACCTTGATGATAAGTTTATTCCTGTAATATTTAAGAAAGTCACACTTTGCATAGCACTTGCATCGGTGGTGCAGGATCATTAGGTAACAAAGACAGCTATCCAGCAAGCGGTCAGTGTGAGACCAGTTCACATCGGTCGCGAAGTCAAACTACAGAGTATAAAGGCTAACTGAAAACCAACATCACTGGCTTTCCCTCCATAGCAGCTCTCCAAGGACAAAATTCCGATAACGGCGGCAGTAAAGTTTCCCCGTAACACGGGTCCATTAGTTAGATCAACTGCTACAAATAAGGTGAAGAGAAGCGAGCGTCTACTGTCTATGAATAGCTCACCGCTAATGACATTCCTTTCTTATTATGCATAGCAAAAGTTAGTTTATTTATTTTCTCCAGCACCGCTCTGGTATTGTTCTTTCATGGCGGGAAAACCATGGGGCACCGAACCGGGCCGAAACAAAAGAGTCTGGGAGCTGGCGTAAGAAACAACGAGAGATGGTGGAGTGACGTAAATGAGTCTTAGTTTAACAGCGCCAGAGGTCGACTGACGTAAATGAGTCTTAGTTTAACAGCGCCAGAGGTCGACTGACGTAAATGAGTCTTAGTTTAACAGCGCCAGAGGTCGACTGACGTAAATGAGTCTTAGTTTAACAGCGCCATAGGTCGACTGACGTAAATGAGTCTTAGTTTAACAGCGCGAGAGGTCGTCCTTCCTGAACAAACATTTGCAGAAGCAATCAAATGAATAGGCTACTTGTTTTTGGGAGAGATTGTGGCAGATCGTGTCTCACGTCCCAAGTATGCGGTTGGTAACGCCTTTCTCGGTTGCACATGACTTCCCAAGCGGCGTAAATGGTGCAACATTAGTTTTGCAAGAAAAAGAAAGAAAAATTGTTTTCTATTTTTCTTTTTCAGTCCCTCTCCCCACAACCGCTGTCTCTACTTCCACAAACATTTGTTGTTGTTGTTGTTGTATTTTCTCTTTATAGCGACGTTCGGATAGCTGTTATCTTCGGGCTGAATCTACGCTAAATATCTTCTTTCCTGTGAAGCCAGCACAGTCCTTCAACCGATCTACAAGGGCTTAGTCCCAACGCTAATAATACCTGACAGTCGGTTAATTATCCCTGTCAGTGCGCATAGATGTTGTCTGCGACATACCAGCGAATGTTTCACCTTTTAGACGTACAGAAGGTGCACGTATCATTTCCAGAGCTTTGATATCCGAGTAATGGACCCAGGTGTTGAAAAAAAAATTAAACAGGTATTTCGATTTACCTAAGAATACCGATACGACTACAAAACCAAAGAAGCAGTCGGTTTAAAGTATAACAACGTGAAGAATTGTTACCCAAATGAACTCTACAACTGGTATTTCTATTGTTGTTGTTGTTGCGGACTGGAATTCTTACAGTTCTAGATCTGTTCTTTAATTGTATTTTTAAACTCTCGGTTCAAGATAAATGAACGGAACCGCTTCGTCTATTCTGAGCCCATGGTTTCTAACGAAATAATGTTTGGGAAAACTCACTTATGTCGTTCGGAATGTGGCTCAAGGACGGACTAACAAATACCTCACATTTCTCGCCGATCTTTGAATAGTCATCGTCAAAGAGATTCCTTGTCTGAAGATGGTTAAAAGGGGAATTTACTGCTCCGTCAATTGCAGTCATCGAGACCGGAAAAAAAAAAAAAAAAAACTAGGGCAGCCAAGTTAGGAGAGATTCGCCGAAAGTATCTAGATTTCCTTCTGGGACGCGGAAAATTAGCCACGGGAGGACTCCTCGACATGAGTAACACACACACACACACCACACACACACACAACACACACACACACACACACACACACTCTTCTCTCTCTCTCTCGCTCTCTCTCTCTCTGTCTACTGACATTCATCTCTCTTCTGTCTCTCTCCTGTCTGTCTACAGACGTCAATCTCTTTCTCTCTGTTACTAACGTCATCTTTCTGTCTACAGACGTTCTCTCTCTCCTCTCTCTCCATCTCTCTCTGTCTCCCCAATCTCTCTCTCTCTGTCTACAGACATCATCTCTTTCTCTCTCTGTTTCTAACGTCATCTCTCTGTCTACAGACGTTCTCTCTCTCTGTCTCCCCCATCTCTCTCTCTCTCCTCCATCTCTCCTCTGTCTCCCCATCTCTCTCTCTGTCTCTCCCTGTCTGTCTACAGACGTCAATCTCTTTCTCTCTGTTACTAACGTCATCTTTCTGTCTACAGACGTTCTCTCTCTCCTCTCTCTCCATCTCTCTCTGTCTCCCCAATCTCTCTCTCTCTGTCTACAGACATCATCTCTTTCTCTCTCTGTTTCTAACGTCATCTCTCTGTCTACAGACGTTCTCTCTCTCTGTCTCCCCCATCTCTCTCTCTCTCCTCCATCTCTCCTCTGTCTCCCCATCTTCTCTCCCTCTCTGTCTACAGACATCATCTCTTTCTCTCTGTGTTACTAACGTCATCTCTCTGTCTACAGACGTTATCGCTCTCTCTCTCCATCTCTCTCTGTCCTCCTGTCTCTCCGTCTCTCTGTCTCCACATCTCTCTCCTCTCTGTCTCTCCCGTCTGTCTACAGAATTATCCCTCTCCTCTCTCTCCTCTTCTCTCTCCCGCCTCCTCCTCTCTCTCCTTCTCCGCTCCCTCCTCTCTCGCTCTCCTCTCTCTCTCTCCTCTCTCTCCTCTCTCTCTCTGCTGCATCACCTGTGACATTCATACAAGATAAATGCAAGCCGGACTAAATGACATTTCAGACAACTTTCTTTTCGCGGACGGGTTCTAAATACCTGCAACGGTTGACAATGCGAAGCGGAGAACGCTGCCAGTGCTCTTGCGAATCTGTTTAATGCTCAATCGGACACAAAAGAGGGTCTTTGAGAACGGCTGTGCCATAACAATTCGGTCGTATGATAGTTTGTTGGTCAGGTCACCTTTTGCAGCTGGAGGAACCTTTACTCCGTTCAGCGCTGAATCGTTGAAATTTTGTCAGTTTGGTCCCGGTTCCACTCCACTCTGAATCAACGCCTAATATTTATATTTTACATCTGTAATCAAATTATCGCACCGCTGATGATGATAAACACACTTAACTTCCCTGAGAAAAAAGCGCGTCCACTTATTATTATTATTATTATTATTATTATTATTATTATGTATTCGCTACCCAGATTACCAATTTCATCAATGGTTTAAATCAGACAACAAATTACATTTCGCATCATTTCAGCTATAACTATTTTCCATCACATGACGCCATCATCTCGTGCTGCCATCGAGTTGGTTCTTCTGTCTACTGGCTGAACGCGGACAAAGACATCGCATCTATAACTCGGCTGGAGATGTCGCCAGTTTCGCCCGAAGAAGTTCTAGAACCACTTGCAAACTTTAATGTTGACAAGGTCGATGAAACACACTCGAAATCGACTTGAAAACGTTTGGACGTAGCTTTATTTCCTCTCCATCACCCTCCCGACCCCACTAACCGGTGCTCTCCCACAACGATGGCGTGTAATAATAGATAAGACAACAGAAGACGGCTTCCCTGGTCCCAAGCAAAGGCAATTCTCCTCTTCCCCTAACAGCGACTAGTCCAGCCGTGTTAGTGCTGCTCCCGTTCGACGTGGGGATCCGTACAGAGAAATACAGCGGAGTTCCGTGAACAAACAGTCTACAGTGACGAAGCGAGACTACGTAAAAGTTACCATCAGTTCTGGAAGTCTGCATCGCTAGGCGCCGGAGATGACCGTGATTTGTAAACTGGGTCGCATGCTTACCGACGTGAACTAGGCGAATAGAATAAGTAAATGTCCAACTTGGCCTCCAGATGGCGCTTCAGCAAAATGGGATTTATACATGAGGTTTTCGTTCAACACTGACTTATTTATAGAAACAACCCGGATGCATAAAACAGTGGCCTTGATGCATCGTTATATTCGCACATGTAGATGGAGGGAAGGTCTTATTTGATGTCTGTTTTTAGAGTGATGTGTGTGTGCGTGTGTATATTTGAGAGCGTATATCCATGCAAGGTTCTAAGAGATAAATTAGCCTGTTAGAGAAGATGTCTGTTAACATCCTTTGTTTAAAATATTTTTTGCTCAAATATGGCACAGAGAGAGAGAGAGAGAGAGAGAGAGAGAGAGAGAAGAGAGAGAGATGGGGGAGACAGAGAGAGATGGAGAGAGAGAGAGAGAGACGAGAGAGAGAGAGGAGAGAGAGAGATGACGTCAGTACAGAGAGAGATGACGTCAGTACAGAGAGAGATGACGTCTATATATATATACAGAAAGAGAGCTACTGAGCTAGACGTCGATTTACTGGATAAACAAATTCGACTAACACAACATGTTAGCTTTTAAATCTGCTTACCTGAGTAGACATGAGACACTCTACACCTACACGGATTGCTCAACTGTGTCAACGGCAATCCACGAACACGCGACCATTATCAAGGTGAAAGCCGTTAGATTTGTTGTAGGTTCGAAAAAAATGCACTAAGGACATCGGTAAGTGGGTATTTCCATCTAAAACGTCGATGTCGGGGCTGGCTGATTAAAAAAGGATCGGTTTTAAAGCTATAAAAATAGTCTCTACGCATTCAGACTTCCTGAATATGCACAGGCAGCTGTGTCCGATCGTTTTTGTGATAGGTCACCACACCATGATGCTCCTTCTATTATAATGAAGAACTTTCTGCCTATGATTATTATAAATAAAAGCTCTAACTCACCTATCGTATCTAATTTGTCGCGGATAAATATTTGCTGTGTACTTTCCAGAATTATCAGTCACCCAGAGTTTATTCATTCTATGCGAAATTAAATTTAAGAAATAATAGTAATTTTAAGTAAATTCAATGATAAAATGATTTAAAATATAACCGAATCAATATACATTTGGTCCTTTAACTTCCTTAGGGGTGGCGTAGTGAGTGGGCTAGTGGTAGTTTACCCGACTGCTACAGATTTTCACGAATAGCCGATCACGTAGGTTTTCTCCCACATCGGCTGGTGAACACCCGACGTCTACGTTCTGACAGTAGTTTCCGGTGTCACGCATTTCCTCCATTCCGTCCGTGTAGCGTTCCCGATAGGGAACACAACAACAACAACAACAACATCTGAAGTAAATAACATTCGGTCTGAAGAACCACATTTATTTCCTTACGTCTTGTTCTTCTAAGAAAAGACGTTGAAAGAGAATGTCTAATTAAGTAATACGTATGAAATTTGTTAATTTGTAATCTTATGAATAATAAACAATCCGAGTAGAATTCTACAATCAGAAAATCTATTTAGTTGTTTAATCAAATAAGAGAACTAATTAATTGCTGTTTGTTTGTTTGTTTTTTTTTGTTGAACAAAATAATCGAAAGTACAAGTCAATATTCAGATATTAACCATACGTATTATTTGTACTATAAACTAAATCCATGTTTTACGTTGATAGATGTAGGTTGACATCTGTACTAATGAGAGTTAAAGAGGCTTTGTGAAGAAATTAAAGAAGCAGTTATATCCACCGAAAACTAGTCACGTGTCTCCTCAGCCACGCAAACGAGAGTCAACAAAATTCTGCGAGAACAGAAGTACCTAAAACTAGTCACGTGTCTTCTAAGCAACGCAAACGAGAGTCAACGAAATTCTGCGAGAACAGAAGTACCTAAAACTAGTCACGTGTCTCTTCAGCAGCGAAAACGAGAGTCAACGAAATTCTGCGAGAACAGAAGTACCTAAAACTAGTCACGTGTCTTCTAAGCAACGCAAACGAGAGTCAACGAAATTCTGCGAGAACAGAAGTATCTAAAACTAATCACGTGTCTCCTCAGCAACGCAAACGAGAGTCAACGAAATTCTGCGAGAACAGAAGTACCTAAAACTAGTCACGTGTCTCTTCAGCAGCGAAAACGAGAGTCAACGAAATTCTGCGAGAACAGAAGTACCTAAAACTAGTCACGTGTCTCTTCAGCAACGCAAACGAGAGTCAACGAAATTCTGGGAGAACAGAAGTACCTCGCTTTGCTCTCGAGATATTATGTCACATTTTAAACTGGCTTTTAGAGCTTCACATATTACACGAATTAAATTGCTACTGATGTAATAATTTCGCTCGCTCTCTCACTCTGTGTGTGTGTGTGTGACCATTCTTTGCTTTTACCTTATGAATCACACTACAGGCATGATAATTCTTAACGGATATTACTTTCCTCGTAATGTGATTTTTATCTACCATTTACTTGTTAATTAAATTAACAGCACAGGTAATAAGAGACAAAGACAACAACAAAAACACTTTTTAAATATATATATAACACACGACCTTTGCCCCCTTTTCTTTCTATACATTGTGAACTGTCTGTTCAGAGTCTAAACTGCACATCGTTCTATGCCAAGTCAGATTACAGATGAACAATAGTGGCTGGCCGGAGAATAGAGTTGTTATGTGGGTGAGAGCTAACACAGCCCCCCCTAAACTAACACATTTTCCCTACTTAAATAATTATACGAATGCAGAGTGTTCTCTTGGGAGCCACCCGTAATCTCGTGTTTTGGGCATGTCACAGCATACACAGACGAGGAAGAAAGTTATAGTGGCACACCTGCATACCTCATCTATATCTGGCGACGACACATTACTATTTATTTATGTGTGTGTGCCTTTGTTTTTTTTTTTTTTAACGCGTAATAACCACATTACTGGGACAAACCGACTCTGCCTTCTCCAGAGGCGCAGCTTGTCAGCTCAGGCTTGATTAATACGACCGTCCACACTCCTCTGAAAGTTCTACATCTGCGTGCAGATACTCGGTCACGCTCGGCTTGCTGAGCTTCCATCATGCGAGTGCGCCCAGCTTAGCAATCTCCGTCCGTGTGAAGTAGAGTGTGGCTGGTATTACACCGCCGGCGGCCCCCTGTTCGCGTCTCTACGCCGTCGGTGTTAGCTGCCCTTGGATGCGCTGCGGCTCCGCCGAGATCCGCCTAAGCTGAGCGGTAGTTCTGTGCCGGTAGAGAGAGAGAGGCCGGCTGGAGAATGACAGGGAGGTGCGTGCGGATCTCACCTGGAGAGGTTCGCGCGACGCGGTGAGGCCACGAAAAGATAATACGGAACAAATATGCACCGGGGTTTGCGGAGATGCTGAACATTGCGATGGGGTGTATGGTGTCTCACGCGCGGCGTGCACGCGCGTTGCTCGTCTTGGCGGCCCTGGTGGCGCTGCACGAGGCGGTGGACGAGTGCAGCTTCCGGAAGGACCAGTGTACGTACAATGTCCGGCTGGAAGCGCCGGAGCGGTGCCGGGGTCGGGGGGCGAGCGGGACCCTCGAGAGCCAGAACGACTACGCGAAGATGTCCACCATGGTCAAGGATTTCCGCGACGTGAGAGACGACCACGAGAAGCGGTTGAAAGAGCTGGAAAACCAGATGTCGCGGAAGCTCGGTTCTGTGTTGCTGCCGGGAAGTATCCAGATGGTCCGGACACCGGGGCCGGAGTCTCTGGGTGGGAGCCGGCTGATCAGCCAGCTGCAGTCGGAGTTCCAGGTGCTGCGGAACAGCGTCAGGGCCAAGTCGGACGCGCTGCGCCGGACCTCGCGGGAACTGAACGACAGCCGGGCGGTGCTGGAGAACACCCAGGCGGACCTGATCGCGGCCTCCCGCCAGCTGATGGTGGCGGAGGAGAAGCTGGCCGCCCTGCAGGAGGACAGGTACATCGTGCTGAACCGGCTGAAGGAAAAGACGGCCCGGCTGGACCGCGCCACGAAGAAGCTGAACGAGACGGAGAGGCGGAACGCGGTGGTGGAGGTGCAGCTGCTTGAGCTGATCCGTTCCGAAAGCAACCTGAAGGAAGAGCTGGGCTTCTACCAGCGCAAGGCCGAGGACATGGAGCGGGCTCTCAACAAGAGTGTGAGGAGGTACCAGATCCTCGGCGAAGACTACGCCCGGGCGATAGGAGAGCTGCGGCTCCGCGAGCGGCAGCTCATAGAATGCTACAAAGGTAAGGCTGCTCCCTGGCCTCTTATCTTTAAAGGGTTAAGCTGCTAAAATAAATTCTACCGAAAGCAACTCCCCTACAAAGACCCCTGACTGCTGTCTTCCATTTCCTCCCTTTTGTTAACACATTCCTATTTCCCTAACCCTTTGTCACTCCACCTGTTCGCCTTGAGCTTCATCTCTCTTCCTCCATCCCTGTCGGCTTCTCAGTAACCGCGCCCTGTTACTGTAGCGTATTCGTCCGTCCCGCTCTTGTTCTGTCTTCCCGTTCTAAACTCTCCTCTGCTCGGCAGCAACATCCATCCATCCATTTTCTGGCTTCGACAGAAAGTCACATTTTCTTCCAACCTCCGCGCTCCCAATAACTGCTCTATTTTAGCCGCGGGCTTTTAATAATAATAATAATAATAATAATAATAATAATAATTAATAATAATAATAATAATAATAATAGCGTTTGTCACCTTCTAGATGTTGCACTTTTGTTTGTGTGTGTGGGGGGGGGGGGGGGTAGTGATAAACCATTAACCGCAGCCATGTTGTTCGTGTCTCGCCCCCTGCCCACTGGAAGGTCGACGGCGCTACATGTCATCTCTAACGACCCTTCCCTGGCTGACAGACCCGAAGCACGTCGAACGGCCCTGACGTAGGTAGTAGATGCGTGACAGCGAGACGCACAAACAGAGTCGACGTCTTTAGGCGGACTTGAGTAAATGTAATCGGACCAAGTCAGCTACTGAACGGCCGAGTTAATCGCCGAGGTCTGTAAGCGAGGCGAGCTTTGATTTTCTCATGTCCGCCTCGGCCGACCGTCACCCACCGTCACGCGACGACCAAAGCCTCGCTGGCACAGAATTCACATTGTAAGTTCAAGTAAATCGTGATGGGCAAAATATCAACTACGATAAGGAAGAAAATAAAATCTAGATATTTTTTATTAATATTATTATTTGCTTTTCACAATTATTAGTTCACGAGCAGCAATGTTTCTAATTCTAAGATCTTTAAAAAGGAATTTGCATCCATTATTATTATTAGTATTACTATTTAAACAGATAAGTTTTGCTACTGTAAAAGTTGACATATGATTACTTTCGCTGTGTAGTGGCGACCTCTCCCATACCCTTCACTCTCGAACAGTAGACACTTTCCCCTGCAGACCCGGATGATTCTCTTCGGCCGACGTCATCTTACACAGAACCTTTGAGCGCCTTGTGCAAGGAGAAAGCGATCACGTGATCCATCTTCGCGGTGGTCTCGGCCGACGGACGCTGACAGGCGTTCGTTCTGTCGTTAACCTGCCGGACCTAACGATCGGACACCTGACCCAGGGCTATCATGCAGCGTGAATAAAGATGTCACGGTATTTTCCCGACACCTTCAGCAATACCGCTGCTCGCTAGCTACCTTCTTCCGTGGCGCCCCAGCCTCTCCCCATTTTAAGGCATGAAACGTTAAGTGGGTTTGCTTCGGACCCATATCGCCGCGGACGGATGACAAACAAATCGTCAGGTGGAGCGCGACTCCTTCAGCAGCCCCTAGGACCACACAGATGTGCCTAATTCTCCGACCGTACCTCAGCTCGGAAGGAAGTTTGTCGCCGATAAATAGATCGCTTCCCCGGGCGAGAAACCAGCTGCCAACTTCCACCGGCTCGACCCAAACCAGAGAAACACGTGAGAAGAATTGATTTAAAAGAAAGATGAACACGGATCAGGTTATCGCTATCGACGACACCAGGCCGGCCGAGACAGGTGACTGGGCCTGGAGTTCTGACGATGTTTTGATTTACACCGTAAACGGTGGCGGCATCCGATATATGTATATATATATATATATAATTAAAACCTGTAGCCAATCTGTGAAGCTGCAGGCGAACAAGCGATGACAGAAAAGGAACCAGAACGACAGAGCTCACATTAAGGAGCGTTGTACCTTTAATAGAAACCCTTCCCTCCCCCCAAAAAATCCTTAATAATTCATTAAGAGGCTCACCACCTGTCAAAACGCGTCATCTCTGTTCGCTTTATCTGTGGGTCACTTGCTGTCGGTGTCTATGACATGACAAGATTTCTAAGTCATGTTCTGTGTAAAGAATATACACACACACACACACATACCTTCTTAAGCTTGCATTCACCGAGAAAAATGGTCGGGACGAAGTCCTCGCACTGGTACGTGTATCGGTGGATGTCAAAGAAACCGAGGTCTGGAAAGTAAAAAGAAAGTCAACATATGGTTAGTAAATTTAAAAAAAAAAAAGATAAAAGAAAGCCTGGAACTTAAAGTCGTTAAATATGATAAAAACGGTACATTAGCAACGTTTACACCGGTTTTCTTAGAGGAGCAAACAAACTCAATATGGCGGCAAATGACTACTTATAGGCATGTAAAACTATTGCATATTCCGTATATAAGTTTTTCTATTTTCAGATTTTCCCTTCTACAATATATATATATAAAAATAACAATCAACGATAGCAAAGATATAAACACGTGAAGTCTCTGGAATATGATAGAAGCGATCACCGTTGCTAGTTGTTAGAACACCAGTAATTCCTAATTAAACGCATAGATGAGCTATAACTGACGTCATGTGCTTTGACCTTTAATGGCGTCTATGCGTTTAATTAGTAACTACTGGTGCTGTAACAGCTAGCCTAACTGGGATGGGGTAGGGGGGGGGTGTTCTTCCCTATTACATTAAAAATAACAAATACAAATAGAAGAATCAAGTTTCGTGTTTCTTCAGTAATGTAAGAACTGGGATGTCAGTAACCATCTGGAAAAGCAATTATTTTCTAACCTCTAGTTTACGTTTTAACATGTACTATTGCTGGGTAACAGCAGTGACGGTAGGAAAGGTTACGTTCCTCGCGATCGTAGCAGACACCTTTCTTAAAAATCTATAATCGCCCATAAAAGCTAAGCTGGTAATTAAATGCTAAATATGATTTAATTCATAACTTCATGTTACTATTAGCACAATTTATGGCTCATAGGTAATTCGAGTTATATACATAAATACACGAACGATCCTGACGTTATCTACTTTTTTGGAGGAGGGAGAGATTCAGTGGAAACTCGATCCACATCAGATGCAATTTTTCTTTTCTATCATCGCTGCTCCAGTCCCAAGTGCATTTTATTTAGTGAGGGGTAGAGCAAATAAAAGACGACGAAGAAGAAGAAGAAACAAAGCTTAGCAGTGCGTACAGAGTGCACGCCCAATAGAAGGAGTCAAAGTGGGGCGGGAGAAAAAAATCCGGAACACGAACCTATCGCTGACAGATGGGTGAGTGACACCGGAGACAGACAACACCGGACCCCGGTTTGTAGAGAGTGTTCCGACATAGACTCTCTCGGGGCGGAAAACCACGAATGTGAAAGAGCGATCTGCTTTCGTAAGCAAAATACCTACTTGACTCTTGTCAACACGGGGCAACCAAATGATAAAGTAATAATAATAATAATAATAAAACATCTGGGAAATAGTCTTCAGGCCGTTTGTTTTTCGTTTGTCAAAACTCCCATCCAATTCGAACCCGCCGAAGCAGGGATATTCACGATTAGGCGACCCCTCACCTTCCACGGGTTTGCTTGTTTGTTTTGTTTTTGCCAGTTATTCTATTTCTTACAACATCCACACACAAGAAAACAAGGGATCGATGTGGAAATATTTCGAGATGCTTTTGAGTTTTCGCCTCCCCGCACAAAACCCTATAGCGAGCGCCTAAAGTGCGGCGAGTACAGACGCAGTCGGTCACGTAATCGGCTGGGAAATGATGGCGAACTTCCTCGAAAACTGTATATTGCAATGTCCTTTTCTCTCCTCATACGTACCCAGCGGAGCTGAATGAAGGTGTGTCGAATACTGTTTCACACTATCACAGAAACGTTTCAGTAGATTAGATACACTTACTTTCAAGCCAATCCCCGTATTTACTAAACGGGAAGGGAGCCTCGGGTTAGCGGCCCCAGGGAGCCGGGCAGCCAGCCACCCGTGCCCGAGTCAGCGCCAGCCGGCCGTGCCCCTGGCCCTGGCCCTTTCTACTGAAACAGTTTTTAGCAGCAAACATTTCGCCGATTCTCAGTAAGGTTCAGATCCGAGAAAGACCCTGGGGTTCCGCTATGCTTCCCAAACGAATCGCGGAACCATACGGGCAAAATGGATGGTGGCAATGTGTTTGGTCTTCAGCGATGCGAAGGTGTTTGCGGGGCGGCCAACAAATCTTCTCCGGCACCAGTTCCTACGTATTCTTTTCCTGTTGAGATGGATTCTTTGAGGTAACTGATGGTTTATTTCTCCAGCCGTCGCACCTTTGAACGTTTTTCTCGTCTGCACAATTAAGACCACCTTTTCCTGTAGCACTCTTTTGCGTCCACAGGTTTTCCTATAGGATCGTGTTTGCAGCACTTCCATCTATCCTCCGTAGACAAGTAGCACAATGGCTTTTGATTTTCCGATTAGTTTATTGATTTCCGATATCGAGGCCCCCAGCCACCTGTAGCCCAACAGCAACACTTCCTTAAAGTCGGACGCTCAACAATCCCCTCACTATTCCGCTAACATGGGATATCTAGCAGATATTCTGCCAGTGCTTTTTATGAGAGTCAAAATGCTTAGTACTCGTTTGGTTGATTTTCATTAGCAACGTCCAGGTAAGTCCGTCGCTACAGGTAATGTTGGTGTCTGATTTTTGGTTGGGCAGTTAACATTCAACTCCTTGTTCTCAGTGACTTTTACGTTTTTTCCTCGGTTTGCAATACCTGCTTCCATTCTTTCTTTAACCTGTTTTCTAGCCTCTTTGAATAGATCCAATTTCTCTGCATTAACAACGCGCGGTGACGAGTTTGCAGAGATTCTTCCATCTTGATCTTGTTTCTCAAAAACGTCCTGATCGAACAACAGACAATTCTTGCAATTAAACCATCTGCCTATTCTTTTGTTGCGAGACCGTTTTACCTTTCTCTGCCGTACAAATTTCTTCTCACCTGCATCTTTCAGCAGACCCGAATTTAACCCATTATATTACAATGCCTCTGGCTGAGAAAGCCTCAGATTACATCTTGTATTGGTTGAGCAATTATAGTTCTCTCTCTCTCTCTCTCTCCACTGACGTCATCTCTTTCTACATTTAGCCTCTCTCTGTACTGACGTCATCTCTTTCTACATTTACGTCACCTCTCTCTGTACTGACGCCATCTCTCTCTCTCTCTCTCTCTCTCTCTCTCTCTCTCTCTCTCTCTCTCTCTCTCTCTCTCTCTCTCTCTCTCTCTCTCGGACATACAGTAATAAGAATCAAACTCAGTGAAACTGTCAACATTTAAATCTTTATGACAACCACCATAATCACATGCTAGAGAAAAGCAAATCATAATTATATTATATATATATTTTTTACATTATAAGCCCAACCACCTATTCTGTCATTACTGAGCGCAACATATACTGTAACTACAGCACACATACGTGACACAAAAATGGTTTAAAACACCCATCTATAGATACTTGGGTTGCCTGTGACCTAGTGGTTAGACTATCAAAGTTAAAGCTCCTAGTTCGATTCCCTGTCGGGACAGGCTCACTTTGTCGTACTTTCCTAGTTTGATTTCTTCTCGTTTCTCTTTACCACCTAGTCGGCTGGGTTTCCTTCCACATCTTAAAGTGAAGAGTTCTAGTAGAACGTATTTTTTTTTTTTTTTTTGCACAACAATACGAAGAACAGCCTCAGGTATGGGTCGAGTTGTCATTGACCAAATACAGCTGCTACTTTATTATTCAGAGAAGAAACAAATCTAAATTTCAGAAAAGAAAAACACGAAAGTTTGCTTTAAAAAGGTCGGAAACTGCAGTTCTTCATTGATCGAGAGAACGGTCCAGCGTATTGACAAGTAATTTTCAAAGCGTGAAGAGGATTCGCCCTCATTGTCAATAAGACCTTTCTGTCCCTCACATGAGCGTTATGGTTCTTTTATTTTGAATTCTAGTTCGAAAATTTCCATTTCCAAATATCTCCTTGCTAACCGCCGCGCGTGTGTCTTTGTCCTGTTCTTTCTTTAATATTTCCGTACCACAGTAGCAGTATCTTGGGAAGGCGCTTAATTGATGTATACTTTTATACGGGGAGAAGAAGTTAATTTTGCATATTACCCTATATAGATACATTTTATAATTAAGAAAGAAATAATACAATTAGAATTTAACTGTGAAAGATGCCATTCCTTGCCAGGACGAGTGTTGAGGGTAAGTGACTTGTGCGCATGCGCCGTCACTGCGGCGCTTAAGAATGTTATCAAAACGCGGATTGATGAAATGGCTTAGAGACAGACTGACCTTTTATTGCCAGGGGATTAACGTCCTCAAATAAACGTAGATAAGCGTAAAGGTAATTGAGAATTTACTTTAATCTGTCCGCATGATTGTATGCAACACACAATAGCGATTACATTTATCATCATAACGTCCAAAAAATATCTAATGATAAAGCAATCTGAAAAATCCTTGTAAGCTCTGACATGTCACCTTTCTGGTTGCTGTATTACGGAGCAAGGAATCTCTCCACTTACACGGGTCTTCGTGGGAGATATCTTATCCTTAAGCATCTGTCCCTGTCGCTAAAATTAGAAGAGAATGACAGATATTTCACACACACACACACCCCTCATGCTGCTAGAAAGTTCACACCACTAATCCCTTGTAATTAAACACGATTAATAAATAAAATAAATTAGATCTGATCATTGGAATCATGAATGGTGACGCAACATTCTCAGCCTGTCTTTTTAATATAATATTTCTAAGGGTGTGTGTGTGTGTGCGCGAGTGGAGGGGTTGGGATTTCCTCATCAAATTAGCACTATAGGGCCAGACCGAAGTAGATACATTGAATGGATTTTGAGGTGTAAAATATCGCAAGGTACCCGTCCTCCCAACCTTTGCTTATTAATGATATAAAACATTCCATCCGGTTTTCGGGTGACACTTTTGAGACATGCAAATGACTTAAACTAAAGAACATCTAGCGAACAAATAAGGAATTCCGAATAGTTCTTATTATATTGTAACTAAGATTGTATTGAGGTAATGGTCTGGTAAGCATACCACCGGGTGGCCAGACACTCACCCGTATCTTAACCGACCAGACAAGATGAAAAGCATCCCGCAGCTCTCGGTCGCTGTAAGAAGTAAGCTATCAGTTACCTGCTCCTTGTCAAACTCGCAGTAGGAAGGGCGAGACATGGAATTAGCTCACTGTTTGTTGTTGTTGTTTTTTCTCTCCTTGCATCAGTACCACTAGAATAAAAAGTCGTTTTCCAGAAAGTGACAAGAACTAGGCTAGTTAGGGGATCTATCTGACAGGACCTGCTTTATGAACACATAAACCAAGAAAGACAGATGACGCTATTATCCACGATTCACGCACCTTGTAATATCGCTTCTGCTCACCGGGCCCTTTGTTACAACTCCCCCCCAACCCCGACTAGATTTCACAAAACAAATGTACAAGAATGCTGTTTATACATACGTCAGGAAAGAATATTTGTTTCGCAAATTCTGGAGCATTAAAATTTTTTTATTAAGAGATTAGGACAACCGATAATCAAGCGGTAGATTACTGGAGTTGACCTCGAATCCGGGTCAAGACCGGTGCGGCTTGGATACCGGCCTGGCACAGTTTCTGCTCCCTCTTCCTTGGCCGACGCCCGCGCGGCTTCTCCTGGGCAGCCCGGTTTCCTTGATTCTCAGGCACCCGTGGGTAACTCACTCTTCCCTGGCTCGCACCCTGACCACCGCCTAACAGCTCCTAACCACACCAGGAGAAGATCCAGCGTTTTGGAAAGCGGATCCGAGGTGACGGTTCGTTAGGGGCCCTAAGAGCAAAGCCCCTGGTTGCTAATAGAAATAGGAAAGAAACACTTGCTATTATTGACCCCCCCCCCCTCATATCCCACTCGCGATCTTTGCTGGAAGAAACGTTATCACGACATTTCAGAATTTCTGGGTACATAACAATCTTCAAGAGTAGTGTGACGCGCTATTCATTCTGTTTCACACAGCATTTCCACCTTTTCTTTTTTTCTAGAGAGGTCTATTTTCTTCTCTTTTTTGCCTTTGTTCGCATAGTTTCTTCCTTCATATGGCTCTACCTTTTTGGGGGGGCTAAACCGGAAGTAAATACCAAATATCTTGATGGTATCAAGAAGGCACATGATCTCTGTTAGTTTGCTGCTTTTTAAGATAGCAAGATCTGACTGATGAGATGCAGTGTGGAAATGAAATGCATGAGGGTTCTTCTGCTTCACATCTTTGTATCTCATATTTCCAGCTCCATCGTATGTCTGTGCTCGGCACACACTTGGCTCCAGCCCAACTTTACGCAGCGCAGGCATTGTTTTGAGACGAAGTCTCACCGGCACCACTCTCACACCCCGCAAACTCTGTGAGGTCTTTCTACAGGTGTGTTGTCCCCGTGCAACACGGGGCCTATTTGAACCTGCTGGTGTCAGTAATCTCCCCTGCCGAACGACATAAAATGACATCTTTTTTGCTCCTGTATGTCTTCCTTTGTCTCTTGTTTTTCCAATTTCAGTAATCCTTGCTCGTCAACTGATTTGATCGACGTGACTGGCCTGTTGTTAGAAACACCACACATGCGAGGCGGTAAAACCACCCTTATACTTGAATAACGTATTAACTCCTGAAGCCATTGTGCCTGGCAGCATCTCCTAAGGCCAACTTTTTCGTTTAGCATTTTTAAATTCTTGGGATGGATAGAAAAATATTTCATGTGGTATTCTGGCTGTTAACAAAGTGCAAACGTTAATCGTCAGCACCGATAACCAGTCAGTGGAAAGTCGTCTTGTGTTCCCCTGGAAAAATGTAACTCCAAAAGGTTTGAGTGAGCAAAAAGAATAGAGATTTTGATAGTTTTAAGGCTGCAGGGAAGTATTCAGAAAGGTTTGTTTCAATCTAAATAGACTTTAAAAATATCGTGACAACTTTTTTTTTAATGATAATTTTAATTGTATTAATAACAATTTTGACACATATATATATACAGGGTGTCCGTAAAGTTACTATACAGTCTTACAAGTTACTATACAGACACCATGCAGTACAGTAAGATATTGTATTAAAATATTTATTTGTAACAAAAGAAATAACACCTTTATGTTTATCAAAATCTCAGAAAATACATGTGTTACATCCGAAAAGACTGTAACAATCAAGGCAAACAATTTCTATGACAAATATTCAAATTGGAGGCCTTCAGCTTCAATACATTCTCGACAACGTGACACCACACTATGACAAACTTTGGTGCACAAGTCACGATCAAGGTTGGCAAATGCATCAATAACAAATTGTCAAAAACTATTACATATAATACAATGAAACTGTATAGTAACTTTACGGACACCCTGTATATTTATCCATTCCATGCTTTTACCGTACCTTCTGTCGTACTCATAATTGTTGTCACCATCATCAGAAATACTTTCCAATGTCTCTTTTGACTTTGTTTAGGTGTAGAATAATCAATAGCTCGCTGAATAGAGCACTTATTTTACTATCTAACTTTTTTCTTTCCTTAAAAATATTAATCTTCTCATTTCTATTTATAACACTACTATGCATACTACTGCTAGTCATATGGCGGCGGCCACATTGTGTACGGCATGACACAGACAGAATTGTATCCAAATATGTAAAGTACTGTTAATAATGCTGACTCAGTCCACTGTCTTTTACACCTCAATATTTACAGCTCGAAAGACTCCCAGACAGACATAAAACAATGCGCACCTATTTCACTTGCAAAATATTCTGACAGCTTTCCCCGGCGTTTCGTCGCCATCTTTGATTATGGGCTAACTTCGCGTGAATGTTCGAGATATCTCCCGAGATTACGTAAATAAAGCAAATGTCAGAGAACGAAAGAAACTGCAGCATTATCCGGTAAGTTAACATTAATTGTATGCTTAACCAGTAACAAAAAAGTATGCTTGCCAAGAAAAGGGCAGGAAGACCTGGGTCGAGCTGTAGACCCGCCACTGCATACCTAGCCAACTCGCTTGGTTACCACGGACAACGATCTACATCTTCCCTTTCTAGCTCTTTGACGAGATCAACCCAGGTGCTTTGTGATTCTCGTGGATCCGGTTTCATACTGGAACCAAGCGAGTCTTTATTACTACAAACAACAGCAATAAGACCAAGAACTAAAAGCACTTCAAAAGTTTCACCATTTAAAAATTGTCATTTGGCGTGAATGACATAAAACCGTCGTTGTGATTCTCTGCGGAATGCCATCTGACCTCACCTGCGTGAGATGACCAGCCCAGACCAGACTCGTTGATTCCACCACAACCAACCACGTGGCTAAGCCAGAAAACACTGCTGCAACTATGCGGGAGTCAGTTTTAAATACCATGCTTAGCTCAGTTTCTGACTAGTTTTACGTTAAACATGGCAACTAACAAAAATTATTTAATATCTGGGTGCGAAGTTTAAATTAAGACAGAAAAAAAAGATATTTAAATCCATTCCCCCCTTTTATTTGTTTTTGAGTTGGTTGATAACACTGGTCAACAAAATTAAATGTATTGTACTCATTATGAATGCAAACCATCTTTTTTAGACTAATTTTTCATGCTGATTTCAAAATTGCACTCCATTTGTATGCAGCACGTATCAGTTTTTCAGTAGATACATGCAAATATTTACATATTTGTATATATGAAATCATTAACGTAATAAATAAGGACATTATTTTTAGAAAGTAAATGAGTTTATTGAGCTAAAAATCATCACTATCATTCTACAAAGAGTGAATACACAAAAAATTGGTCAGACAAAACAGACAAAGTTAGGACAACAGAGTTAGAAACGTTGTGATTTGGATTTCCTGTGGTGTTCCTGATCTGGTTGATCACGGTGAAGTGTCCAGCAGTAGTCAGCAAGCATACTGTCATTCCAGAAGCCTTGGTACCGTTTATCCATAGCACTAATGTCCTGGTGAAATCTTTCACCATGTTCATCAGACACTGGTCCAAGGTTATCTGCGAAGAAATCCAGATGGGAGTCCAAGAAGTGAACTTTCAGTGACATGCGACAACCCATTGCTGAGTAACATTTCAGAAGGTTCTCGATGCCATCCTTGTAGTCCATTGCCTTCTTGTTGCCCAAGAAATTCTCACAGATCCAATTGAAAGCATTCCAGGCAGGCAGTTCCAGTTCAACCAGTGTTGTCTTTAAGTTGACATCTTTGAGAACTTCTCTAATTTGGGGTCCGACAAAGATACCCTCTTTCAACTTCGCCTGTGTGATTTTGGGAAACTTTTCTACAATATACTCAAACCCTCTGGCATTTCTCTTCCCTCGTGTCTTTACAAACTGTTTCATAGGTCCAAGCTTTATGTGCAAAGGAGGCAATAGGACATTACATGGATCTACAAGAGGTGTATTCTTGACGCTAGACAGTCCTGGCTGGTATGTTGTTCTTGTCTGCCAGTTTGATTCCGAATTATGTCTGTCAGTTGCCCGACTATCCCATAGACACAAGAAACAACAGTATTTTGTGAAACCTGCCTGCATTCCCATTAACATCAAACCAATTATGACTGGACAATTTGAGATGTTGAAATACCTATTTCATCAGACAAAACTTGATTGGTTAATTTAAGATGATGAAATATTGCATCTGAACTATGCAGCAATGAATAATGTAGTTTATTTTAAAGGTATGTTTCCATGATGTAAATGAAATACATGCATACACGTCATTAATTGGAATTTCTATATAATGCATGAGCTAAAACCAAAAAACTTTCTCATCTTGAAAACTGTACGTGATGTCAAAAAACTAATTGTATATTTGAAATCAGCATTAGAAACTACACCAAGTACACCTTGACATATACTTGATGAAAAATACTTGTTGACCAGTGTTATTATTCATATTTGAAAATATAAGTATTTAAAGATAATTCTGCCCGTTGCTAACTTGCATATAGATAAGAGAGCTCTGGCGCCAGTTGTGGATAAAGACTGGCACAAAGTAATGACTGCTGACCCGATGTCAGACAGTTGTAAGCCTCTGGTACAATACAACCAACCCAGTTTTCATGTCGATCTCTATCTAAACCGACTGATTTTCCAGAGCCAATGATGTTAAGCCCTCACATACCGCAGTCCGAGGAAGTGATGGCTTCTTAAAAGCGGCCAACTAGCCGAAGTAAGTTACTAACCTACACCTACGTAAGAACAGATCAGAACCGACTTTTTTCAGGTCAGAACAACAGATCTGCGTGTCCGCGAAAACACGTACGGTCGGGTAACCACTACCGCGTTACTTCTCCAAAGACTGGTCACAGAGTACGTGAAGACCAAGTTTTCGTACACACCAAAGAACCACCATTACAGTTGTCCCCCGGTATTCGCGGGGGTTACGTCCCTTGAGCACCTGCGAAGAGTGAAAAACCGCGAATATGGGACGTGGTCCATAAAAATGCCTATAAATGTCAAAATATAACGTAAAATATAATAAAAAATATATGATAATAATTTAATAAAAATACAACACTCAGAGAAACACTCGAGATAGCTACACACGGTAAACTGGGATGATGCTGGGCTGCATGTGCCTCAGACAGCGCCTCGTGGGCAGCAGCCAATCAGCAGCGAGGAGAAATGAATAACGCTCTCGGATTGGCTACTTTCAAACCTCCAGTCAATAGCGTTTATTTTATATTGATATTTTGCTGAATTTACGTTAGTATTTATATCACAAAATTATATTGTTATTAATAATTTAGCGTTAAAAAGCGTGAAAAATATATTGCCACGAAAAAAGCCATAAAAAAATCGCAGAAGATATTTGCGATTCCGCGAATAACCGGGGGTTTCCACGAACAATTATTAGTTGGGTTCTAAGGAAAATTCCGCGAATAACCGGGGGCCGCGAATGCCGAACCGCGATTACGCGGGGGTCGACTGTATATGAATTCTCGGTTCACGCACCTCTTGGATATAGGTCTCTCATCAAAAGTTCAGCACGGGTTCTCTGGATTCTACCATTTAACATCACCATCCTAACTTGTACAATGCAAACTGAAAAGCACTATAAAACAAGGGAAACAACTCTAGCTGCTAAAGAAAACACGAGTTGAACTTTCACTTATATGTTTTTGCTCCCCTTCTTTGACGGAAACGAGCGACCTAAAGTGTATTTTGTGTTTAATCCGTAACTAGTGTGCACAGCGAAAAGGGTTAAAACCGCAGTATCGATTTAGTGGATTTCTAAACATGCCGCTGAATGAAATTTAGAAGCTTACGTGCTGAAAACGAGACAGAGCGATGGAGGGTCGCTGAGTTCACGAAGCATTAACAATTTCCCTTCCGACGGTTGACCTACATAAACAAAGCCCAGTTCTGAATCTACGCGTGTTTCCGCCAATAAAGACCTCTGTCAAACACACCAGCAGAAATGGTCTCATTATTGCATGCGCTAAGATTTCCTGGCTGACGGATGGCGAAAAGGAATCGCCTTACGGAAATACGGAGTAGCGGTGCAAGGATCGTAAACAGTGCCTGTGGTCACGTGCTACTGATGAAGAGAAGAGCCGGTCTCCCAACACGATGACAGTGCCACCTGACAGCCGGAGAGACGCTGGTCTCTTTTGAATGAACGCTACACACGGGTCTGACTCGAATCATCCATTCTCCACAATCGTCAGGTTTTCTCGGAACCAAAAGATTTCTCTGGACCATCGCATGCAAGAGAATTTGGCATTTTATTCACTACTTTACGGTCTCTTAGCCGAACAAAACAAACCTAACAGAGAGTACATAGATGAAGTATCCATACATGAAGGTCACGGTCAGCAGAGCTCACAATGTCTGTTACCGCCGAGAGAACTGTACGTGCTGTTAACTAAAGATCGTGAAAACGTGCAAAATAGAAGTGTTCATGTGCGACTGAACAGAAACGAAGACTTCGATCGAGCAAGCACAAAGAACCTATTAATCATGACAGGGCGTAACGACAGCTGGCTTCTAGTTTATTGCACGATGAGACTCGCATAGACTGGAGGGGTGTGGTCTTTGTGTTACTGAAGGGTGCCACGGAATCTGGTCCAAGTCCTATTCATTTGGCGTAATGTTCGAGCAGGCATGAAGAATGCAGCTACTGGCTTCTGAGGCTTTAGGACGAAAAAAAAGAAGGGGGGGACCAGGTCTGGTGGTCCAGCGGAATGGACCTCGGCTGGGGACTGTTTGGCGATGGCCGTCCTGCTTAGTGGAATTGCTGAAAAGGTATGACTGCCATCTGACGGCGTGGGATGTCTTCAAACGGAGCGTCATCGCCGCGGACGTCAGCATTTTACAGAGGGGCAGCAGATTTGGGGGCAAATGTAATTTCTCGAGACAAGTCATAGCCGCGTGCGGTTCTACTGACGTCCCGACAAACATGATACGGTCTTAAACACCAGTTCCTTGTAGCCAGCTCCTCGCCGTACCGAATGTTCTGGGACGAACCGGTCTGTCACCCGCGACCTTCGCATGGCCAGTCCACGGGCTACAGATCTTATGCCACGCACCTGCGTTGTAAAATCGTAACCGTTAATCCTCCTTTACTCGGGATTAGCTCGGAGTCCGGAAGTAACCATTTCGTGTTTGCGTAGCACCGCAACTGAACCGATACACACAGGCGTTGTTATCGTTCCGAAAGCGAGCAGGGTCTGAACAAGTCGCCGGACGGCCATTATCATCGCGACACCGCGTTAAAGCGGAAGCCCACCCTTGTACTTAATCTACCTTCTCCGTACCAGTCGTTTGTCCTCTGAGGCTGCTGCAGCATCTGCTGTTGATGAAGATTTTTTTTGCTCCAAAAAGCAGGCGGGCGGGGGCAACGAACTCCCTCCCGCCATTGTTCGGCCCGAACTACTTCTCTGCGAGTGCCATTCGACAAATTTGTAGCCTAATTTAAAGCTGAGGCTTCGATTCAAATTCTTGGCTGGATGGGTATTTTTTTCTTCTTTCTATTATCAGTAACCACTTAGCCGAGTGCAGGCGGTCTTTGGAAACTTTCCTGATAAAATCTTCACGACGAACGAATCCTTTATTTCCCTGGCTATTTAGTCTGGAAACGCTTTTAGTGTAGACTGCCTCCCCCAGGGGGCGCTGAGGAAGGTGGAAAAGAGGTAAGCAAACAATAATAACTTTTATTCTCCTGAACTACAAGATAAATGATGTCTAGAAACTAATAATAATAATAATAATAATAATAATAATAATAATAATAATAATAATAATAATAATATAATAATAATAATCAGTAAAGCTGAGGACAGAATCGCAAGGACAACTAAACACCAGACGGCGATAAGCGATATATCTCGAGACCACCCGTATATACATCGGCTTCTGCACTTTCCCGAGTCATGCACCTAATATAGCGGGGTGATGCTAAACACCTGCCTTCCACCCCCCACCTTAATTCTACCGCCAAGTCGGGTGGCTAAATAACTGCTACATTTCAGGCGCTAATTATCAGTCGTTTGAAACTCGTGCGTCCAGTTTTCAGAATATTCTAGAGTATAGATATCGCGAGCGAATTCTGTTTTCGGTGGCGGGTACATTAAAAACTAAGGTCGACGAAGACCTCGCGCGGTGCTCCGTCCACGCGATCTTCGACTCAGAAGAACAGTGACAACAAATCGGGCTTCAGGTTGGGATAAAGGTCTGGCGGGATAAAGGTCTGGCGGAAAGCGGTTCTTTTAGCGAGATCGAACCAAACGAGCCAATCGAAACGAAACAGGAAACTACTATACGGTGCTGTTCTGACGCCTTTGGTAGGATCGGACGCACGATGATCTCCCTTAGCGTCTAAATTCACCTCAGCACCCGTCCTTCAGGGCCCAATGTGGCTCTACACCCCCGGAGGTGGCGAGCAAACTCGGGGAACAGGGGTGGGTACTCTGGCAGACCGGTGACGCCGATCCAAGTCCCGGACTATACCATTGCTCACCCGTCGCGCTCGTGTCCTCGGTGCTCTCATCACGCGGCAACAACGATTAGCGCGTCCCCGCCGGCTACTGCAGCCTCTGATCGTTATCTCCGCTCTCCCCGAGGACGGCCACCTTTTTTAATTGGAGGAGCTACAAGTACACAGCGGCAGGGTCGCGGGAGAAAAGGGACAGGCAAAAACAACAACAAAGCAGGTTGGAGAAGTAAAATTAGGCACCCGCCGACGAATTAAAGAGACACGTTCCGGAATAAAACAAGAACCCCTCCGACAATTAATCTCCCGTTTAGACAGACCCCACAACTGGCGATTATAATCTGGCGTCGGTCCGCGATGGCGGCCGATACCTTCCCCTTCTCGAAGTGTAGGCGCTACAGAAACTGATGACCTTGCAATTCTGAATTTAAAAAAACACAAAACAAGCTACCGTTTACCGACTTCGATTTCCGTAAGCACCTAGATTCCAAAACATTTAGTCAATACAGTAAAACAACTCCTAACCGGTCATAGGGAATAATAATAAAACAGTTCATCCGCCAGTTTTTGGAAAGAGCCCGCCCGCTTTAAGTATTCTGTGGTCACCAATACACAGCCAACCGGAGCCCAGTCGTAGTGCTTCTGCAGTATTAGAATACCGCTGTCTGCAGGTGACTGGAGTTGTAACGCTTTGCGCGCCCCCTGGAAAAAGCTGTGTTTTTTTTTCCCCCTCTTCGCCGAGAATTCCTCTCTGAAAGGGCGGCACTTTTTTGTTTGTTTGTCCGTGTGTAACTTTGTCACCAGTGACCATACGCTTAGTACAATCGGCGGATTGTTCTGGCGCTGCCGCGTTCGGGGCGGCTGAACAAAGGGGCTCTTAAACCCCGCAGCAGATCAGTTTTTTAATGCCCTGAAAGTCAATGGCTTCTTTACGAGATGGCCAGCGGTCCAGCGGTAGATTATTGGACTCGAGTTCAAATCCCAGTCGAGACCGGCTCGGTTTCGTACATGTTTTCTTGGGACGTTTCTTCTCTCTCTCTTCTTTGCTAGGTGGGTTTGTCCCCGGATCTCCGGTTTCCCCCCACACCTAAAAATTAAAAAAAATGTAAGTAGGGATTTTTTTATGGTACGTGTGATGAACTCCTGACTGGCTCGCACCTTTACCACTGTTCGGTTGCTCCCAACGGTTCCCAGGTAACTTGCTTGGTCACCAGGGTTAGCGCATCACAATCCCTCCATTATAGCTCCCTGCTGAGACAGGTCATTCATTATACCTAGAAAGTCAGGATAGGGAGGAGACTCGATACGAAGACGCCGCCGCCTTCACGCCAAGCATCCTTCCCCTTTTCAGTCCTCGGCGCGTCCATGCATCTGTCACTGAATCCTTTAGAATCCAGCTGGTGTAGTTCGCCGTGGATAGTAGCTATAATCTCCCATCTTAACTTTAGCACATTCATTGAAAAAGAAAAAACACTTAGCACGACTAAGACAGCTCTGCCATCTGTCGATACGCTTGGGCACTACACCTTCACAAAATGTCGGCGACAGAAAGCCGAAAAGTTAATGTTTGGTAGGTAACAGACAGCGTCTGTTGCACCACCCACACACATTTATTCGATAGCTATCAGCCGAGATAATTCCGACCTTTAGCAACGTAAGTCTACTATAAATCATTTCTGCAATATTTTGTCAGATCGATACGATAGCTTGGTACCATAGCAACTGGCCTTGTTGCTGATTTGTCACGTGTAAAAGGGCTTTCTTTCCTCCGAGTGACAGAAGAATCAAATTCCGAAAATGTGTCAGGAAAACTGACCTCCTTCTCCTTTCTTTCCCTTTTCTCGAATAATCGTCCATTTTTAAGTACCTCAGCCCCCCCCACTTTTTATAGGATGTAATACATTAAATAAACAGTTCTATAATGTGAAGTATCTGTTTATTTATTCACCAGAAAGTGTGGAGGAGGGGTTGTTAATAGACACGAAAAATCAGAACGAAGAAGGCTTTTATTTGTTTTGCCATCCAGTTAGAACCGGTTCGGGACTAAACGCTCAAGGCCTTTTATGGACTAGCAGACATTTGGACATACTTTTGGCAGTTTCGCTTTCGCCAGGGAAATTTCTTTCGAGACTAAGGTGAGCTTATTTTTAAAGCTAATTGGAGCAGCGCGGGGCAAAAGCCTCCTGACTGATCTAAAGAGAAATCTTAGAGGAAAAACGCTTCCAATACAAGTCTTCGGTCGACGAGTCTCTATAAATCCACGCCTGTTTATGAGGCTAAGCAGCAAGGATTTGTTTAAAGGTTAGCCTCGCCGTCTTTCTGGCACTTCTGGAAATGTATTGGCCAGTTTGGATTTGTAGCCTTAGACATAATACTCGTGTATATATATATATATATATGCTGACACGCTGACCTTTCACTTTCCTTTTGGCTGCACGGGGCACAGGTCACGACGCTGAATATTCCCTATCTCTGTTGATCATAAACTCGTCCCTTCTCTGCCATCCCGACTGGATTCAGACCTTTGCTCCGCGTCGCAGTTCGTACATTTTGGCCGAGTCTTACGGGTGGCTCAGACCCCCCCCGGCCATTGTCGAAGAACTATTCCAGACTTCCTCGATCGCTTCCTTCCGTCGGTCTGTGACACACGCATGCGCCAGTCTCCTTCTTACGGGTGAGCTTTAATCCCAGACAATGAAAACGCGGTTATTATTTTTAAGTTCTATCGATTACTAACTTTCCAATATTTTTCTCCATTAAACCAACAGCAGAGGACAGTCTGTGGAACGGCCGCGATCGTTATTTACGTATGAGCCATTTCTGTTTTAGTCAGCACGAGAAGATGTTTTACGTGCACGTTACGCATGGGTAAGCGAATAGATTTACACGATCTGGTTGAATATTTGGCAGAAATTTCCGTGGTACATACGGCTGAAGATATCCACAGCGTTTCTATTGTACTTGCCATACCTGAAAGCATCGGGAAGCAAGCAGGTGAAGAGGTTTCAGCAACGAGCTTTCTGATAACAAAACTATGAGGTGTTTGAATACCTTTGTCGACTCACTGTAGTGCGAGGTTTACGTGGTGCTTCATTCGCGTGTTCAGTGTCTAATTAACGAGCAGTTAAAACCTGAAATCTGATAGTTTTTTTCTGGTTTTAGCGCTAAAGGTTCTTCTTTTTTGTTGGTTTTGCTTGTCTGTGGTTTACTTACATCAGGAACTGGATGTTAATTTCAACTTCATGTCTGAGCTCTCCGGCTTGTTCTCTCTCTCTCTCTCTCCTCTCTCTCTCTCTCTCTCTGATTCATTGAGAAGAAGCTGCGCTGCTATCATCGCGGCTTCACCTCCATCATCTGACTTGGCAAAGAAGCTTCTTCGAAACCTTGGAAATCATCTACAATTCCTGCCTCCATCTCTCTGTGCCATCTTGTTTTCCTTTCTCGTTCTTAAGTAATTACAACTGATATTCGAAGTAGAAACCAGGTATTGTTTTGATGACATAACCACCGCGGACTGCTAAGACCTATTTGTCTGCGGTAAAATCAGAACATTTATTGAGAGAGGGATGACGTCAGTACAGAGAGAAAGATCTGAACTCGCGATGCTTTGGGTGTCCGTCGATAGCGAGAGGGTGGCCACCGCTTTACACTCCATTAACCTTTCAAAATATCGTCGCGCAAGTTGGCTGCCCCCTTTCTTCTTTCAAGTAGCCCCCACCCGCGGCTTCTCGGCTTTGGGTGGACTCGTTTCCTTGACTTTTCGGTGTAGCGTATTTCACAGAATTTTTGATGGGGATTCAGATCTGAGAAAATGAGGAGACTAGGCCGTGGTTTCATGAAGCCTTTCCAATTCCTTTCCGGCAAGGTGTCGTGTGTCTGGCGCTGCAGTTTGGTTCAGATCACTACCTTGTTGTAGTATACACCCGTCACCCCATCAAAAGATTCCCCAACTTCCTTCCTCGATATCGAAGAATACTGCAACATTTGTCTTTTGTGCGAATCCCATTAACTTCTGAGAGGTCGCCAGCCGAATAGCCAGCAAAACAACCCTCATACTCTCACACTTCTACCACCATTCCTAATTATAAAACAAGCGCATCTCTTTCTGCACGTTTCGCCAGCATTTCTAAGGTGTTGTTGTTGTCTCTCATCACCGAATATTTAAAACCTGTCTTCGACGACCTCAGCACCTTTCATCATCACCTCCCCCCCACCCCAGGTGTGGTTCTGATGATGCTTAGCCCAGTAGAGTTACTTTTACATGTTGTGGCGTCGAAGCAGGGCTTTTCTAGCTGCTGCTTGGCCAGTCAGTCCGACCTCTTAACCGCCTTTTGCTGGCAGAGGTTGAGATGCTGACTGTTGTAGAGGAATTGTGGTCAGCCGTTGATTGGATACCTGTCGGGAAAGGGTTCAACCCCGAGTCTCGAGCCAGACGAGATTCATCTTAAGCTCCCACTTCGGCCGGGTGACGCAATTTGGTCAACGGCCGTTTGCATACCGCCCTGTGTAATAACTTCTTCCACGATTTCCTGTTGGGAGTAACCAACCGATAACTCCCCCCACCCCGGCTTTTGTCTCCTCTGGAATTTTGATTTTAAGGGACATTTCCGCCTGCCCAACATTAGCAGTGAATCAGTCCTCGACAATGGAACCCTTATCATTTATGCGAAAAAGCAGAGTGCGCGCTAACAGCTGTTAAACCGGAAGTAGGCAGTGTTGGATGAACACTGCAACATCCTGCTTTGCGCTATGAACTGAATTTTACATTCATAGAAGCAACCTGCTGGGGCCATAACAGCGTCGGAATGAATGGTTTATATGTTATGATGCATACCTCGCCGGAGCTTTACTGGATTTTATGCTTGAATAATACATTCTCATTAACAATAAAAATCTTTAAAAAGTAGATGACATATTTCGTATTTTATTTAGACTCTTGAACGCCTCTGTGCGCGTGTGCGATTATTTACCTAAAGTATAAGTTACCAAAAGTTTCCATATTAACTTTGTTGAGTTGGGTAATACATTCTACACTGGATAGTTGCTGGCAATGATTATTTTAGTTTCGGTTAATTTAGCGGCGAGAAAGAAGTAGAAATCCATCGTGGCCCCCCTGAGGACACCTAGGGAAGAAAAATGGCCTTAGAGGGTTAACAGTCGAAAATAAATTATTTACGGATGGCCAACAAAGAACGGAGAGATTCGTATATTCTAAGATAAGTTCATATTAATGTACTATACAAGTTCCAGCAGCAGAACACAGCAATATTTTCTGGCTTATCAAAGCATCTTATTTTCGTAATCTGCGCCGACTTAATTTCAGTTAGGAAAGACATCAGAAAGTAGCAGTTTCAAAAGATGTGGAGGTGAGACTCTTGGGTTAAAAAGGCCGCTGGATTCTATTCGCCCTTTTTTGTCTTTCTCACCTGATACTGCACGTTTCTCTCTCTAGTATATAAATATGTAAAACGACGTGTATAAGACAGACATCTTAACACAGATAAAAGGTCTACGTGGCGTGTGATATGGAAAATGTATCGTACTTTTGACGTGTAGCATAAAAGAAAAAGGGCTTTAATATGTTGTATCAGTTTTTGGCAGCAGCATACAATAATAAAAGCACACTCTCCCAGTTCGGTTTTCTTATGCATGGGGCAAAGTTAGTAGCACAACAATTACGTCACCAGTGAACAATAAATAGCTGCAGCGAGACAGTTTATTGGCACGTCGTTGTTGCTTCAGCCGCCGTTTACCAGAGTGTGAGAGTCTAGCAGATTGTATTGATGCTCATCGTTGGTTAGTGAGATAAAAAATGATTTATGGGCAGTCCAACGTTCTCTCGCTTTATTTTACTCACGTACGCTACAGATCAAGTTTCTGCAAATCAGGAAACTTTAGATCTGCCGGGTCTACCACCATCGCCGGCGGTAGGACAGGTGCCTGCTTATTGCAGAGTCATAAAAGCCAAAGGACTTCTGGCACGGCAGTTCTTGGTCAGATCGCGAGAACTGTTTGATGGTAGCCCCCATCTATGCGTTTAATTAGAACATTACTGGTGTTGTAAGAGTCTCCTCCACTGTACACATGTATAACTTAATATTTTTTCCTGATCGTTTGTCCATGTAAGCGCATCTCATCCGATCTGCATCGAACGATGAAAGGAAAATCACATTCTAAAAGCGCTTGAAGAGCAACAGGAATTTTAAACTGAAAATACTGGCACAAAAGTAATTATTTTCTCCCTTTTCCTTTGTCATTGTATGCAGGTGAAAAATAGATTCTAAACTGCTTATCAACGATTTGGTCGAAGTCACTTCTCCGTTTACATTAGTTCTTTCGCCCCCCAGTAGCGGGATCGGGCAAATTCTTCAGTTACCAGAGCAAAGGGCATTCCATAGTTACCCCTGGGCTTATCAAAGCGAAAGTAAATAAAATGAAAAACCCTTTCTGTTATTTTCTTTATTCATCTATTTACTTTCGTTTTCAATTTAAAAAACGGTGAAAGCTGAAGGAGTTTTTAATGTCGGTTAAACGTAGGAATCCGATGGAAGGATGTTATTCCTGGTGTGGTGGATTACCCCGGGTTTTCGTTCGCTCTGCGTATTCCGGGCTCAGTTCTCTGTATTCTGCCGAGTTTCTGGTTTCGCGGACTTCCGGCGGAAAGCGAAGCCCCACTGACGGCTTTCTCTCGATCGATTCACGATAAGGGAACGAGTTTGGGTCGGGGATTCTATTTTCTGCTCTCTCTCCATCTCTCTCTCTCTCTCTCTCTCTCTCTCTCTCTGTCCCTCTCTCCATCTCTCTCTTCTCTCTCTCTCTCTTTCTCTCTCTCTCTCTCTCTCTGTCCCTCTCTCCATCTCTCTCTCTCTCTCTGTCCCTCTCTCTCTCTCCTCTCTCTCTCCATCTCTCTCTCATCTCTCTCTCTCCTCTCTCTGTCCCTCTCTCTCTCTCTCCATCTCTTCTCTCTCCATCTCTCTCTCCTCTCTCTCTCTCTCTCTCCATCTCTCTCTCCATCTCTCTCTCTCTCTCTTTACAAACGGTTCACAGTTAAAACCGAGACACAAAATGAAATTTTAAAAGAATTTAGAAAGCGAAATGACCAAAGACCTATACGGATTTGCAAGTTCCGCTATCAAAAAACATACCGCAGAAACAGATCAGTAAGAAGGAGGAAAAAAAAGATAAAAGGTAAAATAACGACAAATGATTAGATGATAAGTTAATTGCAAACTCAAAGAAAAAGACAACTGTGTACATGGTTAAAAAGCTAATAATTACTAAAATAATGCTTCTTTTTTCCCATAAATTTGTCAATATTTTAATTATAATCAGAATTTATTTTAGAAACGTATTCACTTGTTTTATTTGTTATTGTTATGAACTTTTAAACATACAAGTTGATGACCGAGATGACGCCTCTGTAGCTTAGATACACTTATGTATTCATCTCAGAGATCTAAACCATAGTTTTATGCAAATCTGAATAAATAGACCCCTAGACACACAAAATACAGAGCGTATACTTTTAGAAAAATTTTTTAAATTATTATTTTCTGGTAATCTGCATTTAAACTTCCGCTCATGCGTGCCGAGAACTTCCGGTTTTGCAGCGGGGTTTTGATGTTCACCACTTCAAATATCTCGCTTCAGCGAGACGGTATTTTTGTTGTTGTTGTTTTTTTTTCTCTCTCAGATAATCACGATAATTTTACATCTGAGATGTTGTTTTTTAATGTTCTACGTTCTCCCCATATCAATACTATATAAAAAAAAAACAAACATGTATGAACGGAATTACTGCGGCTGGGTGGGTGGGTGTCCACCCGGGAGTCGTCCTCGGCTAAATGTTAAAGCGGTAAACAGTAGGAGGACGTCAGTGTAGCAGCAGCATCCAGCCCGCAGACGGCATTTCCGATACCGCCGACTAATGCCACCGCACACACAGACAAAAGTCAAGCAACGTTTCCTTGTCTAGCGGAGAGGACGTAGATCGTTTGTCTGAAATATTTAAAAAATAAGAGGCGCAAATTTTGTGTATATATATTAAAAAAAGTCAGACCGACCGCTGTTTTGTTGCAGAAAACGCCTCGCTAACACTAGTAATTGGACAGCTAGGCAGCATCAGCAGCAGATAAAATGACACCCCACCTTAACGCTTTCTGCTTGTTCCTCCATCTGGGCAGATTAGGAAACGGAATATTAACATTTATGTCCCCTCCCCGTTCCACTGCCATTAGTATGAGATCAATTTAAAACCAATTAGGTTTTGAGCGTTTGAGTGGATCGGTGATACGTGCCTAATTTACTGACAATTTACCCTTTTCTGTTTTTTTTGCAAAACCCAGACGACAATGTAAAACTCGGCGTGTGTCCTCGTTAGCCTGCATCCGTGGAATAATGTCAGGTTTAGATTTTCGGCAAACGTAGCGGTCTCGCAATCTGTAAATATTCTGAATACCTCAGTTCGCCGCCAAAACAAACAGTGCATGGTGGTGGCGACAGATTTCCAACGACAACCCCCGAATGACTGGTTTCGATCCGTGGGATAGGATATCAGACGGGTATTTATTTCTGTGTTGTTCGATCGTATTAATGGCGGCCCCTCTCGGTGCGCGAGCAGAACAGCGAGTGCGATTCTGAGCTGTCAAGGGTCAACACATTTTTAAAAACACTGCGCACATACACATGCATCGTAATAGCTATCGGACCTGTCAGCTCAGCGGACGCGAAACACGTGACAGAGCCCCCGTTTTGCTAAACAAGGAAACATTACCGCGACCTGGCTGCGTTCTAAATAGTTTACTTAGATAATAAACCGTGTGATGGAAGAGCTGGAAAACTCTGCCTGTCGTATTTGCTGGCTAATCGGAGAAAGCAGTGGAATCTGCGGTGACAGCTGAACGAACAAATGAATCCATTCCGTAAACGAAACCGGCGCGGGTTTTGGCTCGGTCTGTTCCGAACGGGTTGGAGAAAAATGGCCGCCAACGAAACGAGCCCGAGCGGTAACCATTGGGGCGAATGTAAGCGATTTCTCCGGTTGTTGCTCAACCTCAATAAGACGATAAGTCTTCCATTTTCTCTCGTCTCCACTTACGGAGTCGTCTGCCACTTTAGGCATTTACGCGGAACTTTCTCAGTAGCCGCATAGCCCTTTATCGGGACCGAGTGCGGGCCAAGGCATCTCCGTGAGTGGTTCCGCCAGCCTCTCTACGTTTCAGATTATTCTCCACCGCAATGGCCTTGGTGGGATTGGAGGGGCCGGCCCCAGCCAGGGCCCTACTGGGAGATGAGTCCCCGCACAAACGAGGTGTTTTCCTGGGAGGGGAGGTGGGGACCCGCTGGCAAATAAATGCTACCGGTACAAAATCTCTCTGAAAATACTTATAAAAAAAAAAAAACAAACAACAACACAAGAATGCATCAGAGAAGATAAACTCCTCCAATAAGCAAAAAATAGACACATCTGAAACATTATCAAGAATCCACCCACCCAAAAACAGCGCAGATTAGCAAACATTCGAGGGCCGCAAAGTCAACAAGAACGAAAAAGAAAAAAAAGAAAAAAACACAAACAACTATTCACAATTACGTCACAGCTTGAAGTCACGTGTCACGCTATCTAACGAATTCTTATCCCTTAAGAACTAAGAAATGAACGTGAAGCCGACCGTTTAATCCCTGGCGGCCACTCTGCCTGAATAACCGAGTTGTTAATCTGTGTATATTATTAGTTTCGTTGCTGCTCAGACTCAGTAAACATATTTCCCGTCAAGTTCCAATCTCTAGTTTTATAGAGGACTCGCCTTCGAATGTGCACAACTAAATACAAAAGTTAATTATTATTTTTTTTAATATAATTTTGGTGCTGTATCTTCAAATTGATACAAATGAGGTCTATTATAATTTAGCCCCCAGTACACCACATCATTTCTTACCTCCATTATCTCAGCAGCTTTGAAGCGCTTTAGAATTTGTTTTCGAAATGAATGCCCATCTAGCTGATGCACTTGTCATGCGAAACACGTGGGGGCTGGAGCGATGTACGGATCTGTTGCCACAGAGGGCTATATTAATGAGAAAGGTACTGTGTCACGGCCCTACCAGCACTGAGTAATGCGGATATGTCATTGAAAGGGGTTATATTAATGGGGGAAATACTATGGCATGACCTGAGCGTAGTAATGCGGGTTTGAAAAGGCACTGGCCTGCAAATAGGTCGCAGGTAACATACAAGGAGTCAAGCAAATCACATTTTAATGGTTTAAGAATTAATATTAATTGTTATAACTGTTAGACTCTTTCTTTACGCGAAGCAACACATGTTTGGGGTTATTTTTTTATACAAACAATACCCCCCCAACCATCATTTTTGGTGTGTTAATAGTTATATGTACAGTAAGTTTCTAGAAGTCAAAGAAGGAATTTTGGGGCTCGGTATAGACATGGCGGAAAGCACTTCTGTGAAAATAACTTTTCTAAAGGAGATAAAACCAATCGAATAACCCGCTCCAATTTCTGCATTTTTTTTTTTTTTTTTAAAGTCCTTTCTTAATTATTCTTCAAACCGCCTGAGTTTTACGGAGACTTTGCTTCTGATTTTTTGCCGATCTTATCTCTCGCAAAGTATGCCAGTGATTGTTCTTTAATGCGTTTTCCCAGCGCACGCGGCCAGACGATCTTGCGGTACAGACAGACAGACAGCCGTGGTGGAGGCGAGGATATCCACTGCTGAGGGGGAATCTGAGAGCGTTAATTATCCCACGCCGTCATTCAATACACTTGACTGTCTTTCGTCTTACTGTCAGTCTTTTCTCTGTCACCCAACCGCGTCGACAAGACAGAGACACAATCTGACGTTGATCAACTCTGTAGGGTAAAAGAAGAAACCCCTCTTTCTTTTTTGACGCATTTTTGCGTGCCACGAAACGACATGGGACTTTGCAGCTGAATCATGCACGAGACGCTAAATGAAGCAAAATATAAACCTCTTATAAGAGATTGTAACATTTTTCGTAAATCCTTTTAAAGACTTTTTTTTTTACGAAGTACAATAGTATCAATTTACGGTTTTTCAAGGATTAAATACGATTATTAAAACGATATTTAAATATTTACATAAGAAAGACTCTGATCAGTCGTTACAGCGCCAGTAATTCTTAATTAGATGTACAATCGAGACTATAGTCGACGTCACACTGCGTGACCTTATGATCGAGGCTGAAGAAAACGACGTCGATTGTAGTTTATGTACCTGTTCAACTAGAAACTGGTGGCCCCTGGAACACGCTCCCGCCCAAACAAACGCGCCTTACAAATGAATAAATAAGGTTTTACTCGCGATCTCTCAAGATTTGTCGGTGACCACCACCACATCTTCGCCAGATTCTACAGTCGACAACCATGAAACAGTCTCTCCGTGCGGCTGTGGGTAGTAGGGGGCGCTAACGGCCCTTCAAGAACAGTGAGACACACAGCAGTGCGAGGTGATTACCTGGACGGATGTGCAGGTGTCCGAAAAAGCATTTTTTTTTAAGGAGAGAAGACCAAAAATAGACAGGCTGACATGCGCAGTGGGATGAGGAAGCCGAAGAAGGTGCTCTTTTACAAGTCTGGAACTGCCTGGCAATAATCAACTGCAGTTTCTTCGAAGGCGGACCGAGGAGTATTAAAACAGCCGGTGCACAGCGGCCACATCAATACGAGTGTGAGGGGCTGCGGCGCATCAGCTGAGGTGTCCGGGATTTGCGTAAAGTCGAAGGCTCACTGCCTGCCGACAGATACGCGCAAGCTTTCATCCATCACGCCATTCTCTCAGGAAAACAGCTCATTGTGTGAGGATTCGTCTTCTCATCTTCTAATATGGCGATGACCCCCCACCCACCCGGCCATTGAGGTGGAAAACTATCGGAAATAAAGAGGCTGACAGAACACTCACAGAGACGCCTCGGCCTGCCGATAAAGGTCATGTGAATACTGAGAGAGAGAGAGAGAGAGAGAGAGAGAGAGAGAGAGAGAGAGAGAGAGAGATATGGTTGAGAGAGCCAAGAGATGGTTGAGAGAGAGAGAGAGATGGATGGAGAGAGAGAGATGGAGAAAGAGACAGAGAGATGGATGGAGAGAGAGAGAGATGGAGAAAGAGACAGAGAGAGAGAGAGATGGAGAAAGAGACAGAGAGAGAGAGAGATGGAGAAAGAGACAGACAGAGAGAGAGAGAGAGAGGAGAGAGAGAGAGAGAGAGAGAGAGAGAGAGAGAGAGAGAAACGATAACACTGTAGATGAACTGTGAAAAATGCTACAGAATACTTGGAGCGGCATTCCACAGTCTTACGATAACCTGTACGGGAGCATGGAAAGGTGTCATTCTCTATAAAGGGCTCATATGACACCTACTAAGGCGCTATACAGGGTGTCCATTTTGTTTTTAGGAATTTTTTTGTAGATGCGGGGTGGGTTCTTCCAGCCGCACGGAAACGTGCGCCCTACAGGAAGGAAGGTCTGGCTGGGACTCTTTTCGGAAATATCGCCCATCTTCTCGCCGCCTTGTCAGCTCCAGCGGTGATTCTGGCACAGGCAGACGATGGCTCCTGCCCAACGATAGTGGCCAAATCCGCTGGTCCCGATCAAGAGCTAGAACGGCTCGTCATCAACACGGCGTTTAATTGCCTAGTTTGTTTTTTCCTCCTGGTGATCCAGTAGAGAAGCAAGTAGACCCCTCTGCCGGTGAATTCCGCCCTACTGCGGCCTCTAGCCCTTTGTTTCAATGAAACAAGACCCGCGCCAAGCTGCCTGTCTCTGAGCCAGGTTCGAAAGGAGTCCGCTGTCGGCCACCCACCCAAATATAAACTAAAACAAGTTGTAAAAAACGACGTCTCCATGGTTTCGCATTGCTGCGGTACGAAGTATGTTCACTTCCGTCGGCTCCATCAAATCACCGCATGTAAAACATTTCACACTATGCGCTGTTTTAGAAATATTTACTGCTTTGTTACATCAGACAAAAATCTGACCCGCACTGATCGGCCCGTTAAGCGACACCGTGTTGACCAACTTTCGTGTCCATTATACACGGTGACAAGCCGAACCCGTGTACACTACGCTTTAGTGAGTCAACGGTTTCTTTCTTTTGTTATGCCACAACTCGAGCGAATGTAATTTCCTTACACTGACATTTTCTGGTAACATCTGTTGCGCGAGTAATGCCCGATGCATTCCATCGCAGCATCCCGCAATACCAACGTTGGAATATCCACACCGCGTTTTATATTTAAGCAAATTCTCAGATTGCTGATTTCTCACGCATCTGGTTTTAATTGATGTTTTTATTCACGCTTTCTATTTCCTCCTTACAACAAAAGATTGGCGTACCTGATAAAGGAAGCCTTTGCTGACAAAGTCCATTAAATTACAAAATAATTCTTGTATACTTGGTGCCTACCTTAAGGACAGTAAAACGAGCCTTTAAAATCATTTTTCCCCCCCTTAACGAATTATCTTGTTCTACTAATCATCTCGGAACTTGCTCCATATCGTGAACTAGATCTGCTGAAATTTTACATCCTCACAGTAAATCAAAGGACTATAAAGTCGCATTTCTGCTTTTGCTGTTATTTTAATATACTGTTCATACAAAAAAGCAGCTCAATCTGTAAATCTCATTGTGTGATTTCGATTGCAATAACATTTATCATATTTACAAAAACAAAACGGGACTATGAACGGCGCTCCGAAGTACACCACACGAAGCCGATATACTCCACTAAAACTAATAATGAGAAGTTCTTTCGTTCGTGTCAGAACTACGAAAAATTACTTTAGGGTAACTGATGTCCGAAGTTAGCTTGCCTGCCCATTATAGTTTCCTTCACTTACAGTTTAACATCAAAATAAACGAATAGATCAAAACATTCAGCATATTTAAAGGTTTTAACTACCATCAGGCGTAGTAAATAATCTCTATGAGTGACACAGACAATTAAAATTCAGCAGTAACTGGGTACAAGTCGTACGCTTGGCCCTTCACGTTATTTAGGGCCTTATTGCACTGACCTGCTCGCAGAACCTAAGACATTACTCCGAGTATAAGTGGATTCATATATACATTTCTTTGAGTTAACAGGTTTTCCACTTTGAAATGACATTTTTCGCCTCGGCTGCGGAGCAAAGAAAAGACCTTCCATCGTGATTTATTAGGCCAGCCTTGTCAGCAAGATTGACGTAGGCCGGAACAAGATTCGTTCGGCGAATGAATAACGGCGGTGAATTGCTCGCCCTGTCTCTGTGAAGGGAAGTATCCAAAGAGATTTTCTGCACCTTAGTCTCTAGAGGAGGAGAAAACGATCGTTCAAGCCAGCGTGTGGGGCAGTTTTGTAGTTAGACAGACACGCATCGGAGCAGTTTCCTCGGAGCCGTAAATCTGCGAGGGTTCTTTGTTGGGCGGGCAGGCAGATCAGCCGAGAACGATCGCCGTGTGTACACGGGGATGGGGTGGACGGGCGGCCGGCTACGAGGGTCGTATTGGTAGTGAGACACGTTTTACCTGGTGCGAAAGACGTCAGATTTTAAAGACGCAGTTCACGTCCTTGAGGGTTAAAGGTCTGGTTACTTCGCACGGTTCCACGTCAAAAATGTTAAGCTCCTTACATAAAAAAAGACAAACGGTAAAAAAAAAAAAAGAAGGGAGGCTTACCTGCTCTGTCATTTCCGGAAAAAGGGGCCTCCAGGTAGTCAGAAAAAATGATATGCAAGTGTCAACAGACCCGTTCTTCAGTCATCACTCGGCTACAAAAAAAAAAAAATATATATATATATATATTCATCGCTGTCAGGTTAGGTGATGGAACAAGAGGAGTGACAACAGACATCAGTACATAAACCTGAAAATGTTAAAAGTGTAATTTATCCGGCCTGATCAGCGACCACCTGTGTACACGAAATACCTGTCTTTTACCTTTAATTTTTTTCCCTTAGAGGTAAGTTTAAGCTTCCCGCTAAATGGAATAATAGAATTCTAAGGGCAAACGCTAAATAAATAGCGTTTTTCCTTTAAAATTTCGGAATAAACTGTCTAGATTTCGCCGATTGTTTGGACTAGCCTGGCCCCATAGGAGGGCAGTTCACAACTGCCAGTTTTACTGTCTCTTAGTCAAAATTACTTGAGGGCGTCATTCCTTTTCTGAGAGGAAATCCCCGAACAAAAACGGAGAAATCTCCTCAAGGAAGTCTACGCACTAGCACCGATGTCCCCTTTTTCTTTGGTCAGTCTCATATGGAAAGGATTGTATCCTTTGTTCCTCGTGATTTATTCCTGTTTGGTCAGCTAGGGGCTGCTGGGTGGGCGGGCGGAGAGAGATATTGAAGAATAGAGGTAATGTTATCTAGAACTTCGAAGGTTTTTCCCTTCTCCCGGTGTGGTCGTCGTCTGTCGTCTGCTCTCGTCGTAACCGTAGGCACCAATCCGTGTTGTTCCGCGTCGGCGAGGCAAACGAACCCTTTGAACAAGGTAAATCTTTATATAAGGATACTTGGAAGGGGTCCAGTTTAGAATTCAGCCGTAAGGGAACAGTAAAGCTATTTATTCACTTTCGCTCAGAAGTTGTTCTGTACAAGACGGCGCCCGCCCAAGAGACAGCTGGAATACAACAAGTTAGAGAAATGCCCGAAGTATTTAGGGTTAAAGTGTTAAGCATCTTTCGTGGGTCCACACTAATTTTATCAGTCTCCAGTCTTTCCCTTTCGATACTGGAATTTTTAAAAAAAAAAATAAAGATATGCACTTTTCTCGTTCTAGGAATGATTAAAACAAAAACAAAAACAACTCCCCCGGTCTTTATCCACTTCTTGCCTTTTGTACCGTGAGATAAGTTTATAGAAAGAACACAGATTGATGCTCGCACCCAATGGCTTCCATCCAGCACCTGCTGAGTGTCAAAGGGGGTTTGTGTACCGTGTGGCGTGTTTAAAGCAGCCGCGTGTAGCTTCGTCCATAGGTTTTGGTGAAGTTCCAAGAATCCAGCAAACGGAACAATTTTCGCGAGGACCCTTAGTGAACTTCAAACACAGATGTCCACCGTTTCTTTCTGTTCTCTTGATGCTTTCCAGCCACGTATTTGATGACAGTTTCCAACCGCACCACTAACCAGCGCCATCTCTCGGTCCGGTTGATCGAAGGTAGAATTCGATTTTCAAAAGTTTTTTGGTCGCAGCCTCGTGGTTCGAAATCCCCGGTGCGTTTCTCCCCGGATCTCGTCCTTGCAGCTTATAGGTCAGCGCCATGGATCTGTCTGCCTGCTGCTGATGCTGCCAACTGAACAATCCTCCGTTATAGTAAAACGTCATGGCGTACACTTCACAAGCTGTCGGACAGAATGTGTGGAGGAGAAGGAAACATGCGCTCGGCCGTCGAAAGTAAGTTAGAGGAATCGCTGCCGACTGGCTGAACCTACAACAAATAGTTTACGCGGTTAAACATAGAGGGCGGTGCAAAACTCGCCTCGCCACTGCTACTCTCCGCCAGGATTCCAGAGACAGGCAACTATTTCGCGTGTGGACTACATGGCGTCTGAACATTGTGAGAGTAAAAAAAAAACCCTTTTAAGGGAACAGATAAATAAGAGCTCCCAGCTAATATTTGGCAGCAGCTTAAATAGCGTTTGTGCTACAAAGGGAATCAAGATCAAATAAAGCATATTTTTGTTGTTTTATGAACCAAATAACTGTGTGTTATGTGTGTGAGGTATTTTAGCCACAGTGGGTAACTGTTAATAAGAACTGAAAACTAATTAAACATTTATATTCGCTTTTGTTTTTTTACGTTATGCGTATCAAAGTGACTCCGAAATCCATATCTTTAACATTTACTGAGGTTACTTACAATTCGATTTTGATGCTAAAATTACCAATGCAAATTATTAACTGGGTATGGGAAATAACTGATTAGTTATTAATAAATCAGTACTTCGAAAACCTCCATCTGGTGCTTCTGGGATCTTCTGAAGTGAGATTTTTAAAAGTAGTGATGTCAGAACTGATGCAGTACATCATCTTGTACAACTATGAGGCGCAGAGGGCTGCTTGTGGTTTTCTTAATTAGAGAGCTACAGCAATCGCTAACAGGTTTCAAGTATGAAAATTCAAAATTAACCTGCAAGCTTTTGTAATTAATGATACAGGTGAATTATTACGCAAAATTTTTTAACGACGGAGTAAATTAAACCGATCTATTGGTAACGCTCCATTAAGCTACCAGAAATCGGTCCTGCTATAATTATCCAAAACAAAAGGTTCTAAGAAATAAGTGACATAGAGCGTCTTATAGGTTGTGACCTTTCATCCCCGCTTCCAAAACGAGGCCCTGAAACTAGCCGAAGCCTGGAAACGCAAAACGAAACCACTTTAAAATAAAAATTGAGATAATCAAAATAATTAATTAATTAAAACAGTACAGCTTTTTTTTTTTTTACCAGAAAGTGGAACAGTTATTTTAACCATTGATGCAGGATCAAAAATTTCCTAACCCTAACCAGAGAGAGATGGAGAGAGAGAGACGCCCTGGAGCGAGAAGATTTAGAAAGAGAGAGAGATCGAGAGAAATGTATTTAACAAAATTAGAGGGAGAGAGAAATGTATGTAGAAAGACTGCTTTTCTAGGAGAGATATTCTTGAGAGAGATAGAGAGAGAGATCTAGTTTTCCTCCTTGTTTATATTAATGATAGATTCGACGATAGTTAACCCAGGAGTATTTGGATTTCGAAGGAAGCTTAAATATAAAAAGAGGAGAGCAGAGACAAGAACAACAGAGAGAGAGAGAGAGAGAGAGAGTTAGAGAGAGCGAGAGAGCAGAAGAGAGAGAGAGAGAGAGAGAGAGAGAGAGAGATGGAGAGAGAGAGAGAGCTGGAGAGAGAGGGAGAGAGAGTGAGAGAGAGAGAGAGAGAGAGAGAGAGAGGAGAGGGGAGAGAGAGAGAGAGATGGAGAGAGAGAGAGAGAGGGGGAGAGGAGAGAGAGATGGAGAGAGAGAGATGGAGAGAGAGAGAGAGAGATGGAGAGAGAGAGAGCGAGAGAGAGATTTACATAAATCCGAGTCGACACCTGACCCCTGGTGTCCGAATTACCTAACGGCTCTTTCTCCGTTTCTTCTCTTTCAGCAAAGACGCAGACGTTCTGCGGCTTCGAGGATCCCAATAGCTGCGGATTCAGTCATTCAAACGAAAGTGACTTCGAATGGAAACGCATCAGGAGTCACACACCTTCAACCAAGACTGGACCCAGTCATGACCACACGTGCAGATCCGTTTACGGTAAGACGGCGTATTTAAAACGACTCTGTTTGGCGGTGAGAGGCGAAGCTTAGACGAGAATGTAGCAGCATGAAGACCAGTTTTTTGAGAAATCCGTGGTCTGGGAGGGTTCGCCAAACCGAGGTCGTGGCTAAACCCGGACAGCCTGGGGCCAGGGCCGGGGACCTTCATTAACGCGGCAACGAATTCTGGCGACCACAACTTCCAGTGCCGTTAGTACAAACCGCAGGCACGCGCGATCTTGCTAGAGGAATTTTGAGTGAACGCTTCCTTTCGGCAGTTCGAAAAAGAAATAAAAATACAGTGAGATAACGTATAATTTCTGTATTCTAGGCCACTGGATAACTGCATCGTGAGTTGTTGCGGTGTCGTGCGGGTTACAGAGCCGGGTGCGGATGATACTATTGAAAATACGGCACATAAATATCAACAGAATTCACTGTCGTATGAAAACAACCGCAACCCTGGCAGCCTCGCCACCTTGTTGCCTATCCCCTTATCGTTGCGATCCCGGGTCGCAATCTTTAGTCAGCGCATAGTTTCTTTACACTAAACTATACATTGTAATAAGGCGATAAAGTTTAATAAATGCAAATTTAAAAAAAAATATTTGGCCAGCATGGAAATTGTAATGCAAAGCAATTTGAACGAAAACCTATTAATACCCCACTTATCACTAACATACTACCAGGCGTACTATCCAACAACACTGTTTATCCATCTGTATACTGTTATCTACCAAGAAATTTGTTTATTAATTAATTTTTTTTTCTTTCTGACCGCATCTGCTAAAACTTTTATTTCAACAAGGCGCAATATATAAATACATTAGTTTTAAGAAGATACGCTTTACTTTTGACTGTATTGTAAAAACTAAACCGTATAATACAGTGGCTTTCTGTTTTTTAAGGTTACTACATGTATCTAGAAGCTTCTGCGAAATCAAAAGGCAAAAAAGCCATTTTGATGTCTCCGCTCTATCGAGGGATGGAGGAGCAGTGTGTAGAGTTCTACTATCACATGTATGGGAAGCACATGGGTACACTAAACGTTCACACAAAGGTAGGTAAAGGTGGTCAGCAGTTTCCAAGTGGATGGCGGTCTGTACACAGCCCGAATAACCCCTAACAGACCGGTTCGGTTCGCTTTGCTTCTCGAGTCTGTCATCGATCACGTGACGGGAAAAAAAAATCGCCGTAGCGTCATCTTTGGTGAGTGACTCGCGAGAAGCCGAAGAGGGGCCAGCTCTTACACGACATTTACTATCCGTCGTATTTAATTTGCCACGCAGACAACGTGTAAAGGCCTACTTTTGTCGGGGGGGGTTAAGGTCCTCGCTCACTGGTGGGTTATACCTGTATCCGCAGAGAGTCCGCCCACGTGACCGGGAAATCACCGTGTGGTCCGACGAATTACGTTTGACTCCATCTGAAGCGGACGGAAGACTGCGAGTTTGCCGAAGGTCTCGTAAAGCGCATGCTGGACATGATGTCGTGGTCTGGGATAGCTTTAGCTGGCACGGTTGTGGTTTCTCAGTTCCGTTGCTGAACCAGAAGATTAGGCATTATGGAAAACCGAGTTTGGTCTGCTACGCTGTTTCTGCGTCCGGGAGAGAAGAAATGTTTCAGAACAGCAACGCCATGGGACCTAAATCGTAACTTTGCACCTCTGCCCTGATCTCAGTCCATCAATCATCTGCGGGATGTCTTGGAACGAGGCATCAGGACCCGTGCCGTCTTCTTCTCTGGTCCAGCTGCTCACGGACGAAGCTTCGCACATCTGCCCTGATCTCAGTCCATCAATCATCTTCGGGATGTCTTGGAACGAGGCCTTCTTCTTCTCTGGTCCAGCTGCTCACGGACGAAGGGTTACAGATGCCGCGTGGTGTTTTGGGGAATCGATGCCATGACGTGTTAAAGCTGCCATTCGGACCAAAAAGGCTGTCCATATCGCTTTTAAATGTAAAGGCATTCTCTAATTTCCTACCGCCAGAGGGCTGCCGCTATTTCTGTACGTCATCAGCCGAAAGAAAGTCGCCGGGGCTGATGAGCTTCTGGCAAATACGGCTGAGGATCGGACAAACATTCTAACTTTATTTCGGGCGTCCAAATAAAACCCGGCCTAAATATCATCGCTTAATGGTATCCGGCCTGGTTTCATTTGAACGCCACCTCCCCCCCCCACTGGTAGTTATTCCATTGTCACTCGTATGCCCTGATCCATGTTTTCGATTTATTTCTATTGTTTGACACTCCTTGATGATATTCGCACGCGATTAAAACACAAGGTGTGTGTGTGTGACGGTCTTTGTTTATTACGCCAAGAGTCTGTCCAGTGGCTGCGATACGCCTCGTACAAAATAAGCGAATACTGACAGCATTCTTGTACCAAAATCAACAGACCCTGCATCCACTCATTTCCTGTGCCGCCTCCTTTCTTTTTTTAAAATCTGGCGCTCACCCCCGAGGGGTGTTAAGAGGAAACCTCGCCATAAATCTTAATAAAAAGCCAAGCTATCAAAAGTGTAGAGTACAATGTCACCAAAGAATGCGGTACTCCGTGTCACACCTGACTTCAAATACCACCCGGTCATCGAGTTCGCGACTATATCGACTGAGACAGTGGCGGCCCCACCTCTTTACCTTTGTTCACGGAGTTTTCGCTGAAGACATCTGTTTAAGGCCTCTGCCAGCAATGCTAAACCCCAGCAGTTGGTCGCCAGTCGGCAGGTGTCAGAGGCGAAGGACATGAACAGGTATCCGGTGTTATGACTGGGGGAGGGGGTCGGGTCATCAGAGAGTTGGGTTGGGTAGGACGTGATACAGGGCCGCGTTATCGAGGAGAAAAATGGGGGCAAATGTCCCAGAGCCCCTAAGCCGGCCGTAAGAAAAAGGTTATTTAATATCAGTCACCTGCATAATTTGCGGGCTTTCTAACCATAGTAAATGACATTTTCTTCGCATTTATTTGGTTCACTACTTAACCGTCGAATCAGATTATAAAAATGTGAGAAATCGCGAGTTAAATCCCACTTTTATCGATATTTATTTCCATCCGTTTCCTTCATTTTATTCTGCAGTCGTCGGTATGGATAATCCTATTTTAACTTTCCCCAAAATATACCCGGTGGAGTTGATTAATAAACGGTACCCTCGATAGGTGTAAATTTTCCGTGGAGATATCCAGGAAGAAAGGGGGTCCTTAGTAACGGCGCCCCGAGCCTCTATGGGCCTTAATACGTGCTGCTGTCAACCAGAGAATCCTTCTTGTACATAACATTACCTAGACCAGAATGTATCCTTATTTCCGAAAGACTGTTTATTCCTTACATGACATTTATTTAATACGGTGTAGAAACCATACAGATCTGGTCGCTGGTTTATTCATGTTGGCCATCAAAGATAAAAACAAGATATAAGCCAGGTGACATTTTTGCTTTACAGAAATTCCATAATGTTTTCATAGGTTTTCCGTATATCTAACGGAATTGGTAACCCAGCTGCCTGCAACTAATACATATCCTTATATATATATAATTTTTAACGTAGACTATCGGTGGAAACCTGCTATCGTCGGTATGGAGAGCATATGGTAACCAAGGAAACTGTGGATCAGAGCACAACTGGCCATTCCGGAAAATCTTGGGAGAGAAGGTTACCAGGTGACAATTTTTTTTTTTCTTTTTTATATATAAAAAAAAAATAAAAATGGATCAAAGCAACAAAGTGGATGGAGAACGCCTCTCCTGAACGTCTCTGTTAAAACAACCTTTTCTTTTCAGATCGTTTTCGAGGGAATAACCGAGGGCGGTTACCAAGGCGACATGGCTATCGATGACATCATGGTGACGGACGGCCCTTGCGCGGTGGGAACCAAGACCGTGGCCGTTCCGGACATCAATCCCAAAACCACTCTGCTTCAGAAAATCAAGCGGCGGCAGCTGAAGAAGAAGAAGCAGCGGCTCAGCAGGGCCAGGGACAAACTCAGGCAGCGCTCCAGCAGAAAGAAGACGGCAACGTGAGACTTGGAGGGGGGGAGGGAGGAGGAGACCGCCAAAATGGCTGCCGCCAAGCAAGTTAACGAATTCTTTTTATTCAAGCGGAATTTCTATGTTAGAGTCATGGAGCCTGGCGACTACGTCACGCTGCGAGAATAATGGAAACCTTTGTCGGGAGATTCGCTGGTTGCGAAGTTTCCCGAACACCGGCGCTAATAAGGTGTCGGGCGGAAATGACGTACGTATCCAATACAGCGGTACGACATCTTGTACGCGGACTTGTGCACAACACGCACCGCTCGCTGATCGACGTGGAATGCCAGTTTATTAAGACTTTTGTATATAGAGTTTACGGGCGCATTGAAAGCTGTGTATGGAAGCAGCTGGGGAGTGGGGAATCTCATCAGACAGGTTTCCGTTTTTTTTACCGCAGAGGGCGGCTAACCGCCCGACTGTGTGGTTATTTAACAGAAAGATATCCGTGATAGAAAACTATAGGTTTTGGATTTGTTGACCTGTTTAAGTTTTAACCAGTGATATGTTTAACTTACCGCGATTACAGTCTGCACGTTTTACCTGAAACCAGCTTCTTTACAGAAACATAAACTTACAAACAGTTTGGAATAACGAGCGATCCCCACTTAGCTGCCAGCCAGCTGCGCGTTTACTGGAATAGGTTAATTTACGACGTTTCGGTAAATTCTCGTCAGAGTAACTGTTAATGAGAATGGGAAAGCGGAAATGATTTACTTAAAAACACCAAAATCTACACACAAAGCACTTAGAAAATTTTCTTGCATTTTTACAACGTACAGGCTCTAACTTTATTATAGTAAATAAATACACCAGCGGTTCGGCTCGGCGAAGACTGCCACGTGCAATAGATTTTTAAAAGAGACTTGCATACGTTTGCGCGCGCCCGCGAGAGAGAGAGAGAGAGAGAGAGAGAGAGAGAGAGGAGAGAGAGAGAGGAGAGAGAGAGAGAGATGGAGAGAAAAGAGAGATGGCGAGAGAGATGAGAGAGAGAGAGAGAGAGAGATGGAGAGAGAGAGAGAAAGAGAGAGAGAGAGAGAGAGACAAGAGAGAGAGAGAGGAGGAGAGAGAGAGAGAGAGAGAGAGAGAGAGAGAGATGTTGAGAGAGAGAGAGAGAGAGAGAGGAGAGAGAGGATGAGAGAGAGATGAGAGAGAGGAGGAGAGAGATATGAGAGAGAGAGAGAGAGATGAGAGAGAGAGAGAGAGAGATAGAGAGAGAGAGAGAGAGATCTGAGAGAGGCTAGAGAGATAGAGAGAGCTAGGAGGAGAGGAGAGAGAGGCTGAGGCAATTAGAACCATGCATTACATCTAAGGTAAGCCATAATATTGGTAAATGCTTATTAACCATCTACTTAAAATGACTGCACGAGTCGCGCAGCTTCCGAGAAAGTTACCCCCATCCACCATCACGCGCACACAGTAAAATGTTTTACATATAAAAACACACACACACACACACACAAAAACGAGTTCAAGTAACCATGGAATCAATCGCTCGAGCATTTTAAGTTTTCACCTGCCGCGGAATCCATAACCCTTTCCATCAGCTCTGTATTCTGATATTGTATCTGTACTACATTTTAAATTTACAGCGATCCTTCGAGAGAGTTTTCTTCGGCATTCTTTAATTTATAACACGTGCAAAACTTGGCAAAGAAAATCCTCTAAACTATCTTCTTTCGGGTGCGGTAAATATCTTTCCTGATCTTTCCACCCCCACCCCCCCCCTCCCCAACGACTGTTCCGCCACCTGGAGTTCGGTTAAGTAACTACTGTTCCGTTTTCGGGTATTAACAGAAAGCCAACTATTTTCTGCTGGGAACAAATCCTAGGCCAATGTGAGTCCACTATTTATTGCACGTTTTTTATGCACTCTTTAAAAAAAAGGAAAAGGAGATTTCACCGAGAGTGGCAGGAGAATCAGTTAAAATTATTTATCACACTATGTCTTATAATTTAGATGTGGGAGGTCGCCCAGTGTAAGGAACACCAGAAGTTCTGACCTGTTTGCAGGCTGCTGTACGTAGTTTTCCAGCAGAAACGAAGATGTGACTTATCTCACCGAAAACCACGTGCTAAAGCGTTCTGATTAGAAATGGCAAGACTAACGTTCACCAAAAAAACCCCCGACCCTGTCAGGCAAAATCCTTCTAGTAGGCAAATAAGGGAGGGAGTGATCCTTTTTAGAAGTTGTCTGCCGCTCTTTTCTTGTAGAAGCCTTGAGTCATTCCTTGTAAACATAAAAAAAACAACAAAAAAACAATCCCAGGCACTGTTTTCTCCCACATCTGAAATCTAAGTGCTCTAGTAACAACTTTCAGGTGTAGTAGTTCTGGGAGCCTGTCTCACCTGCCAGCCCTGGGGATAGTCATGAAAGTCAAAACAAAAACAACTAAAATAAACATATTAACCAGATTTTAAAAAATAATAATAATTAACGGGCGTAACTTAAAATTTAAAGGTTGCTAAACATGTTCCGTGGGCAATTACTGTTAACCCTTTTAGAGGAGGACCAGAGTTAAGTTAAAGATCCCACAAAGAGCTCTCTGTTGTTCTATAATTTGTGGGAACAAAGACGTATAAATATTTATTTTTCCACCAAAAATATATTTAAAAAAGGAAAGTAAAAATTATCTATAATTTTAAGCAGACAAATTAGCAGCTAGCTTTGGCCAGATCTTCACGGAGCCGGCATACGTTTGTCTACATTTGCAGCAACTTCTATTATCGGCCGTTCGTGGTTCCTCTCAATGCCGCACACACACCCCACACCATTTTCGCATACAAAGTTTAGCATTTTTCTATAACCTGGTTTCGCTCATCCAGTACATGATATCTAGCTGTACATAGAAATGATTTAAAATATATCTAAAAATGCATTATGCAGCTTCCCATCTCATTCATGGTCGCCATGTATAAGAGAACCTGTAAAAGCTGTTTCGGTAAGCAATATAATTAACACATTGTCTTTATCTAATTCTTCCTTTTAATTGCTACAATTATTATTATTATTATTATTATTATTATTATTATTATTATTATTATTATTATTATTATTATTATTATTATTATTATTATTATTATAACAACAACAAGATTGAACAGTTTGAATAATGTGTAATAAACATTTTTCATTTCCGGGTGAGTTAAAAATTCAAAGTCGGATGTGACGTCACTACCTCTGCAGTAATCTATTTCCTCGGTCAAGTTGCGATGGCGTCACTGGACTTCTTTCTCTTTAGAGGCCGGTCAGTCATTCTTTCTATGAATTACCTATAGATGATGCGCTGTAAAACATGCATGGCACTTACCACGTTATGCATGTATATATTATCTGAACTGTTTGTACATAAACCGCAGATTCAGGCGAATTTCATGTAGTCCCTGGCATGTTTTGAAAATATTATGCTATATTTTAAAGTACTTGGGCTTCATTCGATTAAGTAATCAAACCTACCTTTGCCTTAGCCTGTGTATAAGTAACACTTGTTAATAAAAGTTTTAGTTCGATACCTTTTCCGATGGCTTCAAGTATGGCTTTTACCGTATTTAATCTTGACTCACCTGTTAAATAAAGACTCTAAAAGAATAACGAGCAGGCGACTGAAGACTGGTATCTTTATGAGGTGTTTGTATGATACCAGTATTTATGCTCTTCCACCCTTAGTGTCGTGTTTGTGAAATTAGACTGTAGTCGGCTGGAAATGAGAGAAATATATGGAATAATCTTTGCGGTATCATTAATGCTACAGGTCGCTCTCATCCATGGCTCCCTGTGACGTAACAAGAGATGATCAGCAATTCAGTCTGGTACATCTGAATTTAAACGATAGGATCATGAGAAATTCAGGAACATGGATAAAGTGGTCTCAAGCTAAGGAGGTTGTTAGTTAATCTCCTGAAATTTGAAAATCGACTAACTTACTCCTACGCAGACTGAAGCGAGATGAAGTGGGCAGCAGTTGGAGCTCCAGTCGTCGGCGAATGGCGACTGTACAACGTAATTCATCGAAGGACACTTATGTTTATCTGTTGTTTTTCTTTTTTAACGGAAGAGTCTCTTCAAGAACCAAACGACCCATCTCTACATAGATCTACATAGCACTAAATTTAAAATAAAAAAATAAATGGCCAATAAAAATGTTAAAATTATAAAATACTTTATAATTCCATCCAGGTCATACTGACGTCAGAGATGGGTAATACTAACATTTCGGCTAGGTCATACTGACGTCACAGATGGGTAATGCTGGTGTTCCATCCAAGTCATACTGACGTCAGAGATGGGTAATGGTGGTGTTCCATCCAAGTCATACTGACGTCAGAGATGGGTAATACTAATATTTCGGCTAGGTCATACTGACGTCACAGATGGGTAATGGTGGTGTTCCATCCAAGTCATACTGACGTCAGAGATGGGTAATACTAATATTTCGACTAGGTCATACTGACGTCACAGATGGGTAATGGTGGTGTTCCATCCAAGTCATACTGACGTCAGAGATGGGTAATACTAATATTTCGGCTAGGTCATAATGACGTCACATATGGGTAATGCTGGTGTTCCATCCAAGTCATACTGACGTCAGAGATGGGTAATACTAATATTTCGGCTAGGTCATACTGACGTCACAGATGGGTAATGCTGGTGTTCCATCCAAGTCATACTGACGTCAGAGATGGGTAATACTAATATTTCGGCTAGGTCATATTAACGTCACTGATGGCTAAACGTCGTCAAGAACGCCAAGCAGTTTAATTACCAGTGGCGTTTATGACGTCACGGCAATCTGGCCTAACTAATTTACTGCTAGGGTAGAAAAGAGAGACTAATAATATCAATAGGTACATATATCAGCTTATTTTCAAATAGGAATGGCGAAATTATTTATCTAGCACCGTTACCAAGATTTACCGAAATCTTCGCGAAGTTTGCATATGCATCAAAGAATTACGTATATTCGCACAGTGGGGGAGGCACACAAAAAGAGAGAGAGAGAGAGAAAAGTTTATTGGTAATGACAGATACTGAAATATTTTCTCTGTATTCTTAATGAGAATTTTCAGACGTCTACAATAAAGCATCGTTCTCCACACACTCCAGCTCCCGCTATCATTCGGGTGTTTTGTAATAACGGAGCTTGCCTTCTTCTTTGTTACCTTACCCGTTTCTCTTCGCTGTCAAGAGAAGAAGAAGAAGAAGAAAAATACAAATTGCTCGGTTTTCCGTTGTTTTTTGTTCCTATTTCCCTCCGTTGGTGCTGAAAAGTTTGACGTTCTAGATTTGCATCTCAGTAAGTAATACGGAGCGACAACTCGGCCTGAACGCAAACTCCGGACGATTCGTTCCGACTCTGTGAAACCTAGAGTTAATTAATGACAATATATATATATGACGCCAAGAACATGGCGGCTCTAGCTGTTCATAGGATGGTGTAAAGCATAGCTACAGAGGGAAAAAAAATGATAATAAATTTAGATCTCTTAAAATGAAGCTACATGAGATGAAAGAGGGGTTTGCCTCGCTACGGTCTAAGTTAAAATCCATGCGAGAAGCAACCTGTCAACAAAAGGCAGACTTAAAGGGAGACATCCTGACTAATGAAATGTGCTGCGGTGTGTAACTTGTCTGGAATTCTTGAAATATTTTCGATGTTTTTGTTTGTTGTTGTTGCTGGTTTTCTGGAGAAACAATGATGATTTTGATGAATCGAGTGAGGTAAGTTGCTGAATTCATTATTATGAAAAAGCGAATTTCAATAATAATTAAATCTTTTAGTAAATAGAAACACACACTTTCAATATGTTATTACCGATATACTTCCTTTAGTAGTTAACACAAAGAACCTATCTATTTATCACTACAGGTTTTACGAAATCCCACATAACAAAGAATAAAACCCCTGCTGGATAGATGGCAAGGGATACCTGAAGCAAAGCGAGCTGACTGACTTAGACCGACCGAATGCTCCACCCTAACAGTTTCTCACAGAAAAAAAGAATAAAATGTTGTTTTGTTTTAACCCTTGCAATTTACCTCGACATTTTTGTTTTCCCAATCAGTTATTATTTCTTACGATGTCTTCAATAAAGTCGTGTTCTGCATTAAAGATAGTTTTTAAAACTGTCTATAAAGTTTGCATCGGCTTTGAGTCAGAGATGGGCGATGGTATGGATATGATGGATCAGTTAGCCTCTAGCTTGGATGGGGCTGGGTGTATGGGAAAAACATGTACATATTCCTGTGATAATATGGCTTTCGGAAGGAGCCTGTCGGTGTCCTTACGTCACCATGAACCGAAGAGAACGTCCGCGCGGTGCCATGTAGCTGGGAATGAAAAGATTGGGAGAGGACCTTTGAATCTGCCAGCAGCGGTTCTGGATTCGACCCATCAGTTTAGTCACCCTCTAAATGTGCTGAAATGGACAACTTGGCCATCCTATTATATGTGATAGTCACTGCGATGCATACATACATACGTATCGACTAATTATTATACATGATCAAGCTCTGGTTCTCCACGTAACTACGTGGCATGGAACATGCGTGAGACATTGTCGATTTATGGCCAGCACAAAAAAGTAATGTGCGGGAGAGAGAGAGAGAGATGGAGAGAGAGAGAGAGAGAGAGAGGAGAGAGAGAGAGAGAGAGAGGAGAGGAGAGAGAGAGAGAGAGGGAGGGAGAGGAGAGAGAGAGAGGAGAGAGATGGAGAGAGGAGAGAGAGAGGAGAGAGAGAGAGAGATGGATGGAGAGATGGATGGAGAGAGAGATGGATGGAGAGAGAGAGGAGAGAGAGAGAGAGAGAGAGGAGAGAGAGAGAGAGATGGAGAGAGAGAGAGAGAGGAGAGAGAGAGAGATGGAGAGATGGAGAGAGAGATGGAGAGATGGAGAGAGAGAGATGGATAGAGAGAGAGAGATGGAGAGAGAGAGAGATGGATAGAGAGAGAGAGATGGAGAGATGGAGAGAGAGAGAGAGAGGGGGGAGAAAAAAAACGCAATAAGGCGGACTGACGCTACAGTAGGCAATGAGTAATGAATGCTGCGTAGAAACAGTAGGTTACTATCGTTTTTTTTTTCATTCGCAGTTCGGAAGCTATGAACGTTGTAAACGTAAACCTGTTTCACGTCTAGAAAATTCCTATCGTAACTGGGCGCGTTCCTTTGTTGCAAAACTGCATACATTCAATTTCCAACTGTGCGAATGCGGATTACGACAATAAAAAGTGAATGAAACTTTTTCTCCATTCAGTCGCCGTCACTGCGAAATGAGTTTTTGACAGTGCACCTCTGCGAGGAAAAATTTTCTTCGTAACAATGATGTAGACATCCGAGGCGCCAGTTTAACATTTTTTTTCCTTTCCTTTGCATGATTTTTTTCTAGAAATATATTTTTCTTCTATCTGTTTTTGAAATATGTGAAACGTTTCACAGATACGTTATAGCTTTATAGTTTAAACCCAAGCGCCTTAATGCGATATTTGGAGCAAACAGGAATACAATGGGCACGTTTCCTTGAACTTAAAAAAAATAAAAAAGAGTAAACAACAAGAATCCATCCAATAAAAACAGCATTGGCGGGATTCCCGGGGCTAATCCTTGTTTGATAGAACACCAGTAATTACCGATAATACGCATAGATGAGCTACAAATGACGTCATACGATCGAAGGTCAAACCATGTGACGTCGATTGTAGCTCCACTATACGTTTAATTGGGAATAACTGGTGTCGTGACGATTTACCGGCCCGCCCTTCTGTGCCATAAACTATCCAGAAATCTGACGTCTCACGTGTGTACATCTCACTGTGCACTTCAGCAACTTTATTTTTTCTTCCAGTGAAGTTTAAGTTCAAATTAAAAAGCACGAGTAAATAATTTAGTTATCCAGAAATTTATGAATAACTTAAAGAGATTAAAAATATTAGATGGCCACCTATTTGAAAAGCTAACCCAAGAGCTAAATGTGAGGCCATCCACAATTCTGTCTTTTCTTAAAAAGCCGCGTGCTTAAAAAGTAAGAGAATTAATCGAAAGTACGAAAATGGATTCTCGTCTATAAAGCTAACTTGCTGATGCGAGGGCTAAGACATCATAATTAATTAATTCTATATTCTCTCTTTTTTTTTTTTTTACTGCAATGTAGGTGCACAACCTATTTCCACGATCAACGGTTTTTCTCAAACCCACTCAGGTGGAACTACTCAACACACCCAAATTTTTAAAAATGTTTTTCCAACGGGAATTCGTAAGCCGCAGTATTAAATACAAGATTTCTTACTCTAGCGGAAAAAAATAATATGCCTTCACGTGTAAGCATTCCATAGAGAATTAAGTTCGTGGTAATGGCCTTAAAAACAAACACAAATCTTTAATATGTAAACTAACCTACGTTAAGTAACAGTATGCTGGAAATCTAGACAGGCATGTAGGTGTATTCGGTCCCCGTTTCCTTAGAATGTAGATGCAGCCCGGTTCCTACGCCACTACATTTGCAATTCGATCAGATAAAGTGAAATTACGTAGAATTTCGTTTCGTGTCGAGTTTTGTTTCCGACACTCGTGCACGCTGCTGAAACATTCTGTCTGCTAAGACATTCAGGATGCAGATTAAAACCACACATCTGTTTACTTTATCATTTGTCCCGGGGGAATTTTGTGCTGGTTCGTCAAGTTGCTGAGGTAGAAAAATAGCAACGTTCGTGATTTTACCTTAGTTTTTTTGTAAACACAGAAGAAACTTCTTTTTTTTTTTGCGATAGAAAACAAAGACGTGTTTTTTTTTAATCGTTGCATACACTGCAGCCAAAAGAAACCATTTTGCTGGAATAAATTGTATCTAATTTTAAACTGGAAAAATCTGTCGAATGCAGTATTGCAAGAATCAGCGCTTAGCCCAGCGTCGTTTAACTAAATTGACCTTCACCCTTTCTACAGAACCGTGACCGATTGGTGAACAACACAAGATAAATGAGGAGCACTGCTTCGTGCAAATTCGCGCTACAGTCAACTTTAGTGGTCGGAGAATATCGGCAAGAGCGAGATATGTCGAGATCTGCGGTCATCCCGTCCAACTGATTTAACAGAATGACACGACCATCTACGCTAGACCGGTCTCCCCATCACTCAGAACCCAGCCCCCTGCATTCTTACATCTCAAACCGCGTGGTTGTTCGTGCTCGAGGTCAAATCCTGTTCCGGGACGGCTCGGTTTTGCGTCGTTCCTCCTCAGAATGGTTTCTGCTGGCTCTTCGTCTCCAGCCGGTCGGGTACCCACATCTAAAAATGGAGAGTTCCGGCATGGCCTCTCAGCATCCTAGCCCCTGCCATTCGAGCACAGGATGGCGGGGGGGGTTGGGGCGAGAAACTGTGGATATAGCGCGATGCGAGTCGCCGTCTCTATAAACAAGTTTATTCGTGAGTCCCGCCATGGAGAGAACATCGTCGGTCGCCACACCGTGGCAACGCATCTTCTCGGCTTGTTGTCGTTCTAGGAAATTTAAACCTTTCCATCATTCATTCTGCTAGTCAATGGGGGGGGCTGGAGTCAGGTCACGTGACACCGACGGGGGGGGGGCGCGGAGACGTATCAATCACAAGGCCAACAAACAGCGCAAGTTTTGTTTTTCGCTGCGACACATCGGCCATGTTAATGCTGCCGCCGGACCCCGCGGAACCCTGGGAAACGGATTGGACGAACCGATGGGGCGAAGTTGACGAAGTCTCGCGAGCGGTTCTGCCTATTTGTGGCTGTGTGTTGGAGATGTCTTCGGCAGTCAGGGATCGCCGGTCAGCTTAACGATCCAGCAAACGAACCAGTAAGTAAGAACTCTAAGAAGTCTGGAAACAAGAGAAAGAAACGGTTTCCAAAGCTACCGTCAAAACACTTACCTAGAACGTGTAAAATCAGGCAGAAATCGCTGCCACAGGAGAATCTAGACTTACTAAAGTAAAACAAGTGGTAAATATTTAAGTCTGCCAGACCATTTAACTTATTTTTCCGATGTGGACTTTGTTCGCATGAGATTCGATGACAGAAGCGCATTCAGAGATTCCAAAACCTCATAAAGTTCCTAAACTTTAAAAAAAGAACTCTACATATCAGAACGTTCATGCCTGACTTCCGGCATGTCGCATCGTTTATCCGACTTCCACACATATGTCGTGATTTCATGGCTTGTCTAAAACCACTTCTGCGCCTCAACATGATATACTTTGACCTACTGACCCTAACTCACCTGGATCTATTTTTCTTAAGAAAAAACACACAAAAGCAGAAGGTATATCTGCAGTTTAATTTACGCAACGACTTTGTTAATTCAGTTATACGTTAAATGAGATTCTGCAACAAACAAACAAAAAATAGAAAGAACTTTTTTTTTTTGTCTTTAGTAATCGAATTATTAATGGGTGGAATAAATTACGGGGAACTGTCGGTATTAACCGATTTAGGAATCACACTGATGAGCATTTCTTCTGAGGGAGTCCCTTGAATAAGTCCTAATGGCTTCTTGTTGGCTTTAATAAATCAATAACTAATAGTTCTAAATATCGACACCCATCTGAAATATGGAGCGTAGCGTTTCCACATTATCCGTAATCCTAATTTTGTATTAATAATAATGTTGTTGTAAATTATTGCAGACGCAGCTCTTAGCCCCTGTATTTATCTAGGTCCCCTGCCTTGAGACCGGAGACTCCCGAGAGGAGGAGCAGTCGCTATTTCCCCCGAATACTGCACGGAACTAAGAAAGTATGCCGGCAGAAAATTGTAAAGAACTGGGTCGGTCAGCTCGGTGTAACAGGATTCGACAGGTCTCTATTGTAGACTGGTACTTTTTTTTTTAAAAAGAGGGAGAAAATCGGTTCCCCGGGAAGAAAAGTGGGGCACCGTGACGAAATAAAATTATCGTCTAACTGCTGGACCGAACGGCGAAGGCAGAGAGGAGGGGAGAAGCAGTTTGTGGTTTATATTATGAGATACTCCTGACCCTTACCGATATTTTCCTGTAGTATTAACCCTAACCCCTAACCTTAGCTATCCCGTCATTAATGTTTAGTGCGAAGCAACACGGTGGTTTTCATTTGTGGCGCAGTAGTCCGGTGGTTAGCTTTCTAGCGTACCTCCACGACGTAGCTTCTCACCCCCCTTCTTTTCTTTTTTTTTGGCCAGCCCAGTGGGATTCCTCTCCGCATTCTGGCTTGGTTTCCTCCCAATCTAAAAATAACAAGTTCTAGTAGGGATTTTCCGCTTAACTGCCTCCCGCACCTCGGCGCTCGTTTACTTGACAGCCGGATCTACCACCTGGTCTCGTAAATATGGCAACCGGTTACAGAAACGGAACAAGCATCAATAATCTATCTTGTGAGGAAGAGCGAGACAGCTCACCTTAAGCACATCACCACCGGTTGAGATTTAAGATAAACCGTACCCTGTTAGTTATGCTATCCTCCGACTTCACCAAATCATTAATTAGCAATCTGAAACTTAATTGATTTATTTTGCCGTTTGGTTGTCTAAATGACGTCAGAACAAATTTAACGCAATACCGTTTTGAGTCATTGGAGAATGTCCCTTCCGATAAGGCCCCGGTTCTCAGACTCTTAACAACGTGTTGCCGAACTTTTCGTTAGTTTAAACTTATTCAAGTCGAATTCAATCTGTTTCGTTTCTCATTTTATTTATTTAAGTCGCATAAAACTTGTAAATTGGTAAATTCTGATGTTACAGGAATTCTGACTTTACACTTTTAATCTCTATTAAGAATTATCAAATGCATAAGAAATATTTAGATACCCTCAACCCGAAACTCTTTTGTATATCTTGTATTATTGTGTTAATTGAACGAGTATCAAAAGTAATGAAGTCAGAACCAGGACAAACAGATATTTGTGGTCTTTCTGACAGAAGGGCTCATGGTGTTTAAAGATATCGGCAAGATATTATCTTCAGAAACATTTGTTCTTGCAGTCATTGATATAGTTTAGCAAAAACGTTTTTAGTTGTCGAGGAAATGGATTCTTTGTTATCAGACTTAAGTGTGTTTCTTTTAAAATATTTTGCAAATGGTTTTCTGATGAGGTATATAAATCACATTATGATGATAACGAAAACGATTGGCGTCAGTGACCGGCATCCGGACAGGATACGACATTCACATGAAGCAGATAAACTCAAGTAAGACGGATGATTTGACCGGCGTTCTGTATATGAAACGAGTGTTTCTTTGACTGATTTGCTCTAATAACCTAAACATATAAAACCACTGTTTTAGTATGAAAATTATGTTTAAAAATACTACAAATCTCTCTCTCTCTCTCTCTCTCTCTCTGTAAAGACGCCATCTATCCCTAGAGCGATGACGTCATCTCTGCGTAATGACGTCACCTCTCTGTAATGACGTAATCTCTGCGTAATGACGTCACCTCTCTGTAATGACGTCATCTCTCTCTCTCTCTCTCTCCTCTAGCGCACCAAAGTCCCCACCCTGGAACATGTTATTACCAACACTAAGGTCTCGTGAACACCTAGCTTGTTGGTTGATTTGTCTTTTCCTCATAAAATACATCTGAAGCAAGTGTTTAGGCGCGGCCGCAGGATGTTGGATAAATATTAGAAAAGTAGTGACGAAAATTTAGGGAAAAAAAAAATTTTTTTTTAAAGTATTTCTAAGTTTTCCATCTTGTTGTTTATAGAAAACACTCTATTTCTATTAATTTCCTTTTCTTCTCATCGTCATTTTAAATAAATCCAGCTTTGTTCTAATTATGATTTTCTTGATCCTTAGCTACAAAGCTACACAAAACGTTTGATCGTTACAGAATCGCTTCCAGGATAGGAAATCGAACAAGAACTGATCAACTCTGGCGTTAACCGGCTTTTCTCAATATTACAAGTCACGTGATCAACAAACACGTCGCCAGATTGCTGTTTTTTTTCAATCTTTTCGCGTTCGTGAACAGGCATACATACAGAGCACTAACTAAACCGCCTTAATAGTGCGCGCCATTAGAAACAAGAACGGCCAACAGTTTAAAAGCATATTAATACAATGAGGCAATATCCAAGCTTCACTATTAACAGGAAATGTAAATAAAACATCCAGTAGAGTCCGGTGACATCTAAGAAATGGTTTTAAAGAAATACTTTTTTTAAAAAAATATTTGAAATCAATGGCATGTCTTGCCAAGGAATATCATAAAAACAATTAAAATAATTTTCCTTCCTGGTAGATTACATATTATTATCGTCATCAACAAAAGGGATTTCCATAAAGTAATGATCATTGTGTCGATGTGAAAACCAAAGGTAACTGATTTCCCAGCCCGGATGTAACGATAAGCATTGTTTAACCCTAACCCACCCATCAGACTTTTATTAAATGTTGTTTTTTTTTTCTTCATAAAACAACACAGATCTACTAAGCTGTACGAGCAAATAATAGCCGGAAATGTAAACAGAATTACGGTGAAATGACGGACGCGGACGTTCATCTGCAATCCCTTCATCGCTTTTCAATGTAGTTCTCCGCATTTACACGTTTAGTCTATCATCTACATCTCAGTAAAACTGGCATCAGGAGACTTTGTTGTCTGGAATCACCACCAAACTACAGGAGATTAATCCATTTCACCATTTTCTACACGTGTTTTATTTACAGTGACTGACAAATTTTTAAAGAGAACAGAAATCGGAAATCTCTAGGAAACTCTACAGCTTCCATTTAATGTCGCTATTTTAAAGTAACCAGAAGCAAGCTATCCGTTAGAATTTCAAGTTAAGAGCTCAAATATTGCAACAAAAAGTCACGTCACATAAATATTTAAATCGAAAGTGAATACTGTATTTTCTAGCTCGAAGTAAACATTAAAAATCTTTCACAAATAAAATGCTAAAAGGCAAACACTAGAAAAAGAGTGTATATCTTTGTAATTATTTTAAATATTACAAATGCAAGAAATATTGTTTAAAAAAAAACAACAACAAGTTTCAATTAACAATGTACAGGTATGGCCAAAAATTCTGCATCGCTCTAGAACGAAATCTATCTTCAAACGAAGTTCACAGCCTGACCCATTATCCATGGCACTTCCAGATTTAAATTGCTTTTTTTTTTCCAGGAACTTATCACATTTTCCAATTTCCCATCAGAATCGTGGAAAACCACCAAAAAAAAAAACGCTATTGCTGACGCTATCAGGCAAATTCAGCAAAGTTTCGACTTTACTAAACAGAAATCGAAAATTCCAGGGTGATGCAAAACCCTTGGCCATGGCTGCGGTATTAAGGACGCTGACTGATAAGACAGAAATAACTTTCTTAAAAAACTAACTAACATGATTTAACAGTCTAATGATAAAAGGGCGATGACCGCCTATGTGAAATCCTATTATGGCAAACAAATCTACCTTCGAGACTGGTAAATTCCATTAAGTCCGTTCGCCATTACTCACGTGACTAACGTGGTCACCAAGAGCGAGCGCGTGTCAGGAATTGTATTTTCAATTAGCAGTCTAGTTTACTTTAAATGCGGGCGTGGTATCTATTTTAAGATATGGCGTGCACTTTTAAATCTTAGTAAATATTCTGCAGTAAAATAAATAGATCTCAGATCCAATAAGATAGTCAGTGATTGACATTTCTTGTTGCAAATAACGGAGGTTTCCGATTCTCTGATGTATATTGAAGGGCTGACATTTAAAGAAACGTAATAATCAATACACTGCTACTCTGCTTTTGTTGAAATACGAAGTTTCACTCTTGATTATCGCATGTGTTTTAGAATTTTTAGAATGTGGTCTATGAAACAGATTTTCTTTTAACTTAAGAATCTATGATTTTCAGAACATAGAGAAGCTTAGGTTAGAATAGGTAAATTAGATGCGCATTCTATATAATTTCTTTTTTTAATTGATAAGGTTGTTAATATTTGTATTTTTTAACTTTCAAAAGCAAGTCACTTGTTAATCAACCGTAGATAATCAGAATTTGAAAAGTTTTACATTTAAATAATTACTGAAGCTTCTCCATGCGGAAGATTGCGGTCCGACTTTATGTTTCAGAAGGAGCTGTACGCGTGGTTTTGAGAAGGTTATGTGAAACTGGTACTGTAGAAAATAGACACGGTCAAGGAAGAAAACTCAAGCTCTTCAAAAGTGATGTTAAGTATGTCAGGGTAGGTAAGCGCGAGTGTCATTGTTTCTTCAAAAGCAGTAGTGGTGTCTCCCAATGAACGTGCAGCTGCCAGAAAACCGTTGCTGAGAAGTTATGAAATGGTCAGAAGAACAATCAGTGTGGTGACCAAGCATGGAAGAAGGTGCTCTTTACAAATGATTCCAAGTTTAAACTCTTTGGCAATAATCAATGGCAGTTTGTAGGAGGGCGAACCGGGCAACAGTCAGTGTACAACAGTTACATTGAAGCATACTAACCGCCAAAAGGTAGAGGCGGGTTCTCATCTGTTTGGCCATTCCCTCACGAAAACATCTCATCATCTTCCAGCACGACAGTGACTCCAAGCATACAGCCAATGTGGTGGAAAACTATCGGAAACGTAAAGCAGCTGACGGAACATCTTGGCATCAACAAGCTCCTGATAAAGGCCATATGGGGTTATATGGATAATGAGAAAGTCAGACGACCACCAATCACCTTGAACGAATCGTGAGGATATTCGGAACAACATTCCACAGTTAACATAGTTATTTTGTTCTTGTGTGTTTACTGAAGTAATCCAGTGTACACGTGTTAGACAGGGGCTCTCACTAGCAATTATTCATTATCTGTGCTGATCACCGTGTTTTTCTAAAATTATTTCCAGCATGAGAACAAATGTTCAATTCTAGGCAATACTGGCAAATAAAAAAGTCAGAAACTATCGGCCCCGTCTAAGCTTTCAGAAGTATCACAAGTGTTGTTATCCGAATTTCAAAACATAGCAAACTTCCTCGCGGGAAATCTTCTAGTTTTTTTCTCTGTCTCAATAAATAATTCTTATTTCTCAAGTTACTTATAAAGAGAGTCTAAAAACCTAACACCAGAAATCAAGAGGTGTTATTGATCAGGAAGGTATCTATTTCCTGATTGCTGTACCGAAAACATACGGAATCTTTTAAAGTTCCGCCGGGGTGAGTTGAAGCACAAAGTGACAAGAATCAAAGGAAAAACAGTTGTTCTGTATGCACAGCTGCATAACAACAAACTATTTTTTACTTTCAACCAATTAATTAACAAACTTATTAACAGCATATGTTTTGTGGAATGTAAACCGGATAAGATGGCCCCTAGCTCGTTTCTAAAAATCCTAGCTAAATTAGCTCTTAGTGCTAACTCCTCGATCTAGTAAACAGAGCCATACTTAAATTTACCTATCCTTAGTCCCACCAGTGTCGAAATATTTTCCTATTTCTTAACATCACCACAAAAATTATTCTTAATTATAAATTCACTCACTGATGGCGAATTTTGTGAACAGTGGCCAACAGTAACCTACACGTCGTAGCTGTGAGATGGTACTCACACAGACAACACGACTTAAGATCAGGTCCCTTGTTCTCATTACCGAAGAGAAGAGAAAATTCGCGGACATCGTTGTTCCTGCATTTTCAACACGACTGTCCTTCACTAGGTACTACAGGTGCTGATTAAAAGGGAAATCGTACAACTTCGAAAATTCCTATGGTAGCGTGATTGGTTTATTTGGGTTATGACGTCCTAACGATTATGTACGTAATTTCTTTTATGACGTCATATTGCGATGAAGGCCAGTCACGTGAACATCAGCTGTCATTAATTAATTTTGTTATTTTTCGGGAAAAAAACAAACGGATAACCTTACAATAATGGACATAAACTCTGACCGGAGCTGTCCCTGTTTTCAGACTTAAATCGTGAGAACGTGGTTACGCGCGAATGACATAAATCACTGAGCCAAAGCCGACGCCAAGAGAAAATATTTCTTCTCCATACACAAAGTTGTATAAGAGAAAACCTTATTTTTATCACCAAAATAATTCATAATAAACTCTTGACCACTAAGAAATAAGTTATTCTTCACTCATAGCTAAATTTGCTCGAGAATCTAATGGTTGCGGCATCTACACCGTAAACTCTGATTCGTCCCTCCCACATCTACAAATCCTAACTAAAAGGACATCTTAGCGCTGCTGTTTTTTCACGACTCGCCTTCTAAAAAACGATAACAGCCTCCTCACCTGGCTGCGGGCAGCCTCCGTCAGCCTGCCTCCGCGTTCGTGCTGCTCGCCACAAAGACAGAGGTTAATGAGCTGGGTAGACAGGTAGAAAGATGTAGAAACCAGGGTTCTCGCATGGGGAGGTTCTCTTCCCGAGCGAGAAAACGGTGGGGACTTTTCTGCTTTGTTTTTTATGAACCCCCCCCTTTCTTTTCCGCGGGGTAGGGGCGCAAACCCGTCGAAATTCACATTTTCATAGTAGAAAATTCTACTTATGACGTCAGTGCGGATAACGACGGCGCGCGAGACTGTATTTCGTGAAGACCACGAGAAGATCGCTAAGGCAAAATCTTCAGGAGCGACTAAATAACCATTTATTCTGTTTTAGGTGAGTTGTGAACAGAATATGGTCCACTTTATATTCTTTTAAAACCCGGCTTCTCTTCGTTAAGGCGGGAAGATCTGCTTTGGTAAATATTTCGGAAAAACAACGCTGTTGGTAATTCGTCTCTATGGGAAATTACAAAAATCCAAAACTCGGCGACTGAATAACAACTGCAAATTCTTTCATTCTTAACTCCTCCAATCCTACACCCCTGTAAAGTATCACAGAATGCCCAAAGACAGGAAGTTGGTCTCATTTAGAAAGAACCACAGCAGAAATATGTCCCTTAACTTAGATTCTGTAATATGTCACAAAAGAAACAACAACTAAGATCGGAATGCCACTCTGAGAACAAAATTCGGTTGACATCCTGCCTCCAAAGCACCCTATTCTTGTATAACGAGATTACCGTAGAAGCATCCGTCCGTACGTCACCGAATATCTCTCTAGCAAGAGATGAAGACACGAAGTAGTAGAGGTTAATGATTAGCTCTTCCAAACCTACCGAATCTGACGCAGAGATGAGAGAAGGGGGAACTAGATAGCCTTGGAAAGTAATCAGATCTTGCAGAACGTCGCAGGGCACTTAGCTGTTAGAATGTTATCCAGTTAACGAGAGCTCAGGCGTATGTGACTTTCCGCGATAACTATGGCTGCATGTGGTTCGGTAAGGGAATGTATTGCCACCTCGGTGTTAACGGACACGGCTACTTAGACTAGAGATAGGTGAAGATCTTACCCGCTGGCTTCTCCCAAAGATAAACGCCTTATAGCGGGAAGGACGGCGGCACGCACCTAGCGATCACTTAGGATTCTCGCACAGTGGAAACGACGAGAAACAGAGAAATAACGCAACAAGGTTAGGACTTCCTACGTTCGCGTTCTGCCAGTCAGGAAAGGCGCGATCTGCTGCTGTTTCTATCATTGTTATAATAAAGTTAACGTCAACACTAAACGGCGACAAGGAGAACAGAGATCAAAAGTGGGTCTTGCCGGCTTCTTTCGGTGATAAAACCTAAAGCTTCCATAAAGGGAATCTCGCGCACCGCTGGAGTTCACAGCAGAGGGAGGGGAGGTGAAGCCCTTGGAAGTTTTGAATTAGACGGGATTTCAATCGACCGGCACAGAGACTGACGCAAGCCGCCCTCGTTATGTGGTCATCTCGAGTGAGGGGAACTGTACTACGAAACAGAACAAACCGAAAACCTGGTCAATACAGAGCTTAGAAAGAAGGGAACTAATAAACTGGAACCAGACGCACAGAAGACGAAGCGGCCGGCTCGGGTGTGGGTATTTGCGGCGTGCCTTAATACCGCTGTGTCCGGGTGGACGGCTTAACCAAGAACGCGGTGGCAGGGTGGAAATCTAAGAGAGAGAAAAAAGGTGGGTGGGCAGGAACTCTTTCGGCACCAACGGAAACGCTGCCAGCATCGTTCACCTGAGGTCGTCACTGGAAGAACAACAGTGTCGATCTATTCCGTGCTGCATTCAGAAGAATAATGGCGTTTGCTCTCAATACCTCATCTCCAGGTTTCTTCTTCTACCTGACCTGAGAAAGTGGGGTCAACGGGTCCAACACGTGAGCTCAGGAGGCTGTATAATTTTAAAATAGGGGGGAGAAGGGTCTAGTTTAAACTGAAAGTAATGGGGTTTTTTTCCGTTCCCTTTACTAAATACAGATGGCACGAGAGTTGTAGCTGGGAGGGTCTGTGGCTCACAGCGGGTGGGCAAGCGTTAAAGTTCAAAGACCACGGATATTTTAAAGCATATCCCGCAGAACGCGTGTAAAGGCCAAGCCCGTGCTGTCAGTAAATTCCATTAAATGCCACCTAGAAAGAAAAAAACAACAAAAACAACCCCTGCCTTTGTAAGTAAATGGCAGTAAATACCGCGTCTCTGGTTCGGCTGTAGCGTGTCAAAACCCCGTCGAGGATGGCGACTTAGGCTGCAGGGCCCCGCTTCTTGAAAGAACCACCCGCCAAACATCGGCCGCTTTTATTTCATGGCTAATTTATCAAAACGCGCCCCCGACCGGCTTTAGAGGGAGACTAGGGGGCGGAAACTCTCCCCCCCCCCCCATAGCCCCACCCTGTCGGGCCACGCTAGAAATTTGTGCCGTCTGTAACAAAACTACATTTAGGGGGAGGGAATCAGAAACCTTCCAATGACATCGTTAAAGGAATAATAATATTATAACAATGGGCGATTACGTCTCAAAAGACTTTTGACGTTACTAATTTTTTTTTTAAAAAATAATTAAAAAAAAGAAAAAACAGAATTAAGTGAATTTCAAAATCGGCGTAGCAACCTATTCCATGTTTCACTCTATCCGACTACAGAACTCGGATAGGAGCCGGGTTCCCTGTGGATGGACCGCTCGTTATTCAGCTGAACAAAGCGAATCCATCACTGATTTTTTTTTTTTTTTAAAAAGAGGAGAAAAATATTACTCGACGTTTAGACCTTCAAAGTGTTAATGACATATTTAAAAAAAGAACAGTGTTTCAAACCTTTTCATCATACATAGAAATATTACCGTTGTCTCACCAAGAATGGCATCTAATGAGAGATAGAGTACTCGGAAAGACAGAGAAGAGAGCCTTTAGCCCGATGGAAAATACCGTTTCCTTTATTCCCAGGACATCTATGATACACTGGTCTCCAAACGTTCGGCAACAACAACAACAAAACAATTTCCGAAATGGTTACTGTTCTAGTCGCTAAACGATCAACATAAACGTCTCTCCAGGTAAGAATGCTTTTATCAAAGAAATATTTAAATGACGAATAAATGTAAGGGGTGAAATGGAAAACAAGCAGGGAAATCTATCAAAGAACGTAAACGAAATTGAAACAGAGGTTAGCAATAGAGAACCCTGCCTCCACCCAATCCTGGTAATATTACGTGGCTCATGGTGGCTTTGCACGCTGCAGCTGGTAACCCTATCAACGAGAGCAGAGAGAAATAAGGTCTATTGTCTTGTCGGAGAGGTCCGCCTAAGGCATCCCGGACATTCGCAGGAGAACGTGCTGCCCTTTCCACACGTACGCTGTGTGGACGAGCGTCATTCTCCATTAAAATAAAGTTATCTCCAATTGTATGATGTGACGAGGATCCAGAATCTTGTCCCTATTCTCAGCTGCCGTCAGGGCGCCTCCCTAGAACGCATGCAGGTCTTGTGCGTCCCCCCCCATAAAATTCCTGCCCAGACCATCACACTTCCTCCATCGCAGTGATCCCTTTCCGTGCTGTTTGTGGGCCGGTTGCATTCCCAACATCTCTCTATATAAAGTACGTGCCGTGAGTCACACTAAAGGCTAAATTTTGGTTCATCAGTAAGGAGAACATGGCACCAGTCACTGGTGTCTGCGCAACCGCAAAGAAATCAGAAGAAAGTTGGGTCGATGCTGAAGTTCGCCGAGCCGAGCCCAAAGTGACACACAGCGATCGTCTGCTGGAGTTGTGACCCACGGTCGACCTTGGACTGGTCTTTCCATTGCCGAGAAACCACACTTCTGTTCACCATTCTGCCACATGGTCTGTGACTGTCCGACCTCTACCCTACCAACAGCTCTCGATCTTAAAGAATCTACCAAGCGGGTACAGCCGTCCATAAGTAATGTTGACTTTCAAAACAAACGAATCAAGAGAGACAAGCTTGATAATGGACACCAGCCAGTTTTCGTCGTCTCTATACCAAAGCTAAGTTACACATTTTTAACGAAACTAGTTACGTATTTCTTTGATAAAAGTTGAGAGATAGAGAGAGAGATGATGTCGGCACAGAGGGATTTTGTTAAACTTATTTTGGAAATGTCTCTTTTGTTTGTGGACCGGTTAACTTTTGTCACGCAGTGTATCGGCAATGTCAGTTCTCTTGTAGCAGGCGCAAATCTGACGGTAGGTGGAGCTCAAAGTCGGATAGGTAATCCGAGAGGTGTCTGGATGCGGGTCTAGTGCAGCCAGCCTGGAATCTGACGGCACGGTTTCTCGGTGCAGCAAGCCACCACTCTTCACGTCTGTCCGGGTTCCTGAAGCTGAGAACAGCATCTGCCTTCAATGTTTCTCTCTCGCTCTATTAACCATGGAGTCTATAAACACCGGCAAGTGTTTTTTTTTGTTGTTGTTGTTTGTTTGTTCGTTTCTTGTCTTCTTAGCACTTTATCGGCCGCTTTGATTTACTGCAACTCTAACAGAAGATAATTTCTCAGGCCCGAATAAACCTCTGCAGCTAATGAGCTGGAAATTATTAATATACCTACTCAATCTTAGGGTGCACCTGACATCACCCATCAGCACTCCATGGTATCCTAAAGATCCCCCCGTCGGCCTTTCTCGGAACAGGGGTGTTATAATCGACACCTGTTTTAATGCAGCTTCGAAAGCTCACAGTGATACCAGGAAAGTACCATACGAAAAGTCTCTTCAAACCGTGAAGACCGAGTAAAAAGTAGCAGGTGAGTCGCAGTAGCTCGGTCTCGGTGCCACTCCACTTTCCCCGTTCTGCCCTACGGATAAACTGGCTGTGGAACAGCGGCAAGGCCAGCCTGAGAAAGTTTGGATATCCGGTGTGGTTCGAAACCCGAGATTTAGCGTGAAGTGACCGAATTCCAAGGTGCTGGATGATTGTGAACTGCACCTCCCACGGATCGCTGCGACTCTCTACATTCGTTTTTCCGACACCCTTACGCCTTTGGCTGTGCACTCCACAGATTACCTCAAAACCCGTATCATATTTCTTTTAAGGAAATACAGCTATTAAATTCAGCGAAAGTTCATCGAATTTAAACTTTTGTCATTTCTAAAATATATTTATGGACGAAGCCGAGCTCTCCTACCAAGAAGATCGGAAGGTCGCACGCGTCATAGATGTGCACAGGTGTAGTAGTACATCAGTTACCCGTAGTGGTGCTGCATGGGTTCTGACGTCACTACTTCTTGAACACTCAAGTAAAAAAAAAAAAAAAAAAAATAGTTAAAATACAAGAGGAAGATCTCCGAAGTATCGATATACTACTAATTCCTCAATCAATTTTGTGTACATTCGATAGCTTGTGATCAGACTAGTAATTTTAGTCCTTACAACTATTCGTGTACAGTACACGTCACAAATGTGAGAACACGATCCTTAATTCCGTGACGGCGAACTGTTTCCTCATAGCGAGCATTGCCACAATAACCGTTTTCTCGGCCACCTGACCGACGTGGACGGGACAGCGCTCGGTCTACACATCTGATATCCAGTGGGCTTGCGACAAACTGACTTTCTATCGCTCATGCTGCTCGGCAAGATTCGGGCCGGTGTCCGACAACCGCGTGCACGAGGAAGCACATTTACACTCCGGACGACAGCGGCCGTTCTTACACCTAATTAACCGTGAAAGGAGCTTATCAATGCATGCGGTCGCTAGGTACTCATTCTTAAACGGTATAAAAATGAGCTGCGGGCGTCCTCTGGTGGCGAAACCTGTCCAACTGTTTTAGCAGGTTCCGCCTCCAATATACCTATAATTTCAAATGTCTTAGTAAGGACGTGTCGTCCTCAGCGATGGAACTTCTTATCGTAACCATTTTGCTCAATTTAATGTCGAATTATCCCCGATTCTCAGAACTTCTCACATTTTTCTGATTCTATGCTTGAAATAATTCAGTTCTAGAGATAAGTATCTGTAAACAGCTTTGGTGATTAATAGTTTTAAAAACTACTAGTGTCGTGTCTATGTATATAATATGAACCAGATCTACCTGTAAAACCTCCAAGGTCGTGTGGTATAAGTAACATTACGTTATCAATTATAATGCTTGAATGAATCCAGGCTGATACAGTGTTATTGCTTTGGAGCAGCATTTTGGATATCGTCTCTGAATGCTGCTATCTAACTAGAACATGATGTCCTTGAACTTGAACAAATTCTTGGCCGCGCAGTCATTTTGCAGATCCGCCATCTCTACCTGCATATCCAGTTCCACACTTCCAACTTCTACGAGGAAGGGCTGTGTGAACCAATCGGGAACGTTCATGTCCAAAAGATCGGCGAACCTTGCTTGGAACTCACGATTCAGTGTGTTAGGATGTTGAAAGATAACGTTGGAAAGGTGCATAGAGTAGGAAAATTGTCATAAACCTGCGATGGGAGTTGCGACTGATACGGGACCAATTTTCTTATAAAACCGCCTATCTCGGTTTCAGCACTGATCATGGTGAGCTGATTTCGTTGCAGATCCTCGTTGAGGATATTTAGCTTGTGGAAAATGTCGGCTAGATAGCGAGCTGACGCTTTGGCACTAGGTGTTTTTAGCTGCATCGTATAGGATTCTGGTAGGAACGCCAAAACATCATCATATACTTCAAGAAATCGGGCAAGGCAATCTAACCTCTGTGTGAAGTATCAGCTTAACATGCTGTCTACCCAAGTCTTTGAAAGAAAGGGGCGAATAGGCGCTCACTCTTTGCACTGCTCTTAATGGCACTGACACACGCTATTATTGATTTGAGCACTGAATGGAGCTCGGGCGACATCTTTTTCGCAGCTAAATTTTGCCGGTGAATGACACAATGAACGGCAACTAGTGATGGCTGATTGTCTTTGAGCAGCTTGAGCAAGCCGTTCTTTTTATTCATCATGACTGCAGCACCATTTGTAGAGGACGAGACGAGAGACGTGAGTGGTATATCATGAGCAGCAAAGTAGTCAACGACAACGTTATATATGTCACTGGGCTGCTGTTGTAGTCTCGAGGGGCTTGCAAAAGAGCAATTCCTCTTTCATCTGATCACCGTCCAGAAATCGCACACATGCAAGTAGAAGAGTCTCACTGCCGCGGAATGTAGATTCATCCATTTGAAGTGAGAATGGTCCGCCTTTCAGCTTAACTAACAGTTGTTGCTCCACATTGCCTGCCATCTTATCGATACGAGAGGGTACGATATCGTTACTAAGGGGCAGCATCCGCAAGGAAGGGTCATCGGTGTGATTTAAAGCATCGCGTAGGAAGACAGATATGCAGGGCTTTATGAGTTGCTCACCAATGATATGAGATTTCCCTGACTTGGCGATCAAATTGGCAATCTTATAGCTGGCAACGAGCCCGTTGTTCTTCGCTGTTGTTTGGTTGGTGAAAAAATTGCTGATGGTAGAACGGTTGAGGTATTTATTACGCAGCCCCTCGAAGTAATGATATATCCTTATTGGAGAGATCACTGTGGCGAGATGAAAAATGTTGCTTCATCAAGTTTCATAGCTTCATTGGAGAAAACTGAACCGCATATTAGACATAGCGGTCTTCGTTGATCATGAGCAGCAGCAATAAAGCCGAATTGTAGGTGATCGTTGCTATACTGCCGTTCTTTTCTTTTAGCATCCGACGTTGTTAACTGGGTACCAGATACATAAACTTTACTAATACGAAAGCAGACGAACACTATTACGCTAGTAAAGACAACAGTTTATAAAACGGGACACTATCGTGAATATCGAACCGTAGGCGTGCTGCAGGAATCTATCACATCATTGCTTAGGAGATGACTTTGATTAGCTGGTTCACGCCGACATTTAACGGATAACAACCGAGATGAGCCAAAACGGGGGAGCGGTCCAGCCACCAGTTATGAATCACTGGTCTAGAGTCTTTAAAAACGCTCAGAAATATCCGTCAAAAGATTTAGAATTGTTTTTTTTTTTTTAATGGTAGTAATCATGTGAATGTTTCTATACGCTTGCTCAAAATACAACCTACACCTTTCACGGAAGAGTACCTGTGAGTATATCAGATAACTTTCAACACGAGAGGTAGAGATTCTTCGAACACGTAGTCGTGGTGCTGTATGACTTATCGAAAGGATTTTACCTTTGAACCTACGAGTCTTGCTGACTGAAAATTCGAAAGACGCTCGTCAAGGCGTTTATATACTCATAATTTCGGCGGATTCTACCGTAAACAATACATCCTAGCGGACAAACGTAGTACTACGTTCTCTCACCATGGTCGTCTCCCTTGTGGGCGCCACCGGTAGAGGGGGGGAAAACAACAAAAACAAATTTCGGTCATTGCAGATTTTTCGGGAATATAGCGAATTAATAAATATTTTACGGTTTTTCTTAAATGTAGTTACAATTTAAAAAAATAATTCGCCCCACTTAGAAAATTAAATACTTTAAAGCACACTGACAACAGTTGAAACCCGCAACCACTGTGGTCGAAAATGGTTACCTCCCTTAGTTAATCCTGTCAATGTAACTATTTGATTATTTAAATTGTCAGCTAATTTTTTTTTAAAAAAAAAACTGACATAAAAATTTATTGCATTTAGCAGTCATCTCCATTAATTTTAATTCAATTTCCAGAAACCTTTAGCTATACTGCTGATCAATTAAAGCTGATTTTTTTACTGGGTTTTTCAGCTCAATTCCGTGTTTACGGAGCTTTTAAAGGGGTTAATCTTTTCTAAAATGTATTTGATATACTTATTATTAGTAACCTCTGTTTCGTAAACAATTTCCGGGGGAAGATTTAAAATCAAGGCCGACAACTGCGGTCATGGGCTTGGTTGCTCTCAGTTTCCCGCCAACATCCTCTTATTACAAGCCTATGGGGAAAGCTTTATGAGGCGGGTGCATGTGGTGGGTGCGGCGGTGTTGTGCTGAACCGCCAGAACTTCTGGTTTACCCACCACAAAAGATCTAAAGTTGGTGGAGCGGCCGGGACCTTCCCTAGACATACATACCCGACACGTGCAGACCAATACACTCATTGCCCCCCCGGGGTGCTGGTGGCAGGCGGGGCGCGTGAAATATTTTTCTGACATATAAACAAACGATAAACTTTAAGCACATTTTTTCCCAGGCATTAACGTTAATATAACAAAGGAAAAAGAGAGATGGAGAGGAGAGGGTTTTACGATCCTCCGACAGAAGGAGAACAGACTACCTGTAACCTGAACCACCAAGTCGTCTGCCCTCCGGGTAACATAAAAAAACCGATATATTTCAACAACAAGGTCCATCAACACAAACATTATGGACGCTCACATGAGACGCGGCCGGATACTACTACAGCGATCTGAACCCCCTTTACTGCATTCTTTCTCTCAGCCCGCTTCTCCCTGTTGCAGAAATGATGAAACCCCGACCGAACAGTCACAGTTTAAATTATAGTCCACCACATACAAGCTATGAGGTAAAAATACTAATTAATAGCACGTTCTTACAAATATCTTGAGTTCCAAATACTATTAATGGTTTGCTTTCAAAGCTGGAATGCTGGAATTATTAGCGAATTAGTTAAGGATACTTCAGAGACCATCATCTGGTGTTTCTGAATGAGAGGGAGCAGCAGAAACCCCAGGGTCCAGCCAAATGCCGTTGTGCTCACCGTTTAGAGCTGCAGCATCTAAAAGAGCTGTAGCAACACCCAACAATGCTAAATCTCCAGGACTGCTGAAATTCTCTCAGGAACAAACAAACAAACAAAAAAATGGTATACACAAGTTATTGCAAAGTATTTACTTATTAGAAGTGGAAATGAAAAGATTAGTTATATAATTAATACCTTCTGTGTTCAATTACAGGGATACATTACTAAAAAGCTTACAAAACTATCAGACATGTGGAAAAATTTCTTCCAGAAATTTCCAACCATTGCTTTCCAGATAACCAACAGCCTCTGGAAAGAAAGGTAGATGGATGGCTCTGTAATTTAAACCAACACCAGCTGTATAATTTGACGTAACTAAATCAATGCTTGAATTACACTTTGATAAAAAACTGCTCGCCTGATGGTTTCAATCACAAAACACGTGAGGAAATCCAGGCTGCAATCTGGGCGCTGTCCGCGTTTGAAGACATCAGCAGGGAGCTGTCCGCTAGTGTGATCAACAACTCTGCTTAACCAGACATTGCAAGGCACATCTAGAAAACCGAGATGAGTCTCTTTTCTATTTAACTTGCGGGTCGTGGGACTCCGGTTTCCAGAAAGGTTCTAGAATCTAGAGGATAGTAAAGTAATTTTTAATTTCTTCACTTATCACTTAGTCCTCATCTAAACAACATCTGCAGAGAATATGGAGAGGTGTCCCTCACCCCAGTGAGACCGAGAGACCATTATGATGCTGAGGCGGCCTACCGAGTAGTTGATTAGCGAGCCAATAGCTCTTAAGGGCAAAATAAATATGTAATGAAATTTCTAAAAATTAAGAAAAAACGTACATGTCTATATATATATATATATATAAATTAGGCCAGCCACTAATATTGGATGGCTGATGGTGTGCTGTTTAGTCTCCGATTGTTACAGTTGAGGACCACGATCATTATGCTTTGGTGTACCACCCTATGTCAGTCCAACAATTAGCATATTTATCACAGAGACTGGAAGAATAATATTGTTTAATTAACTGTAAAAGAATGGTCGCCCTGGAAATTTGGCCTGAAAGATGCGAGTAGTAATATGTTTATATTTTTGTACAGGGGGGGGGGGCATAAACACCTCTGTTTAACATTTACATTTTACTCATAGATGCTTGGTTCACTTGAGTCTCCTGATTGAAATGTAAATATTAAAGATAGGCAATGTGATGCCCCCATATATATGTATGTATGTATATATACTGGGCAACACTACCCTCCTAACAAAGAGCTTCTGCACCAGTCTCTTCACCACCGTTTACCTTTGTGAAATTAAAATTACTTTTTTATAGTTTATAGTTTTTCAGTTAAAAACTGCGCCAAAAATTGTTTGTACATTTTGAGGAATGAACTGCGGCGCAAACAGTTGTAGATGTTAAACTTACACTATAAGCTATCATGTTCATAATCACCCAGCGTGCCATTTACCTGGTCACTGCTTCTACTTATCCATCGAGTACAACTTAACCTACCCTGACCTAATGAGCTATTTGGAGATATTACTGCGACTGTCACCACATTTCACATTTTGAATAGATTTAGTGCCATTACTCCTTGCAGGAAAGGTGTGTATTGCTTCTTTTTATTTTAAACCATCAACAAAGTTTTGGTTGCTGCATAATCACCAGGATCTCCATCACTGGATGATGGTGATATTTCCAGTTCACATCTATATTACCCGTCACACCAACAGAACCACAAAGTTTCAAACAGTTTCTCTCTCCATGACTGGTTGGTGCAGAAAATCATTGCCGGTATACGTTTTAGTTGCAGTGTCTGATCCAGATGCTGTTACAACTAAATTTATGACTTTTTCTTCTTAAGTTTAAATCCATATCACCATCCCAGCTTATCATCATAGAACACACACAATTCACAACTATCTCTCATGCTATAGCAAATGTTCATTTTTAAACTTTTACTAAATCGGTAAAAGCTTAAAATTTTGCAACAAAGGAATTCTACCTGAAAAATCCAGGTGTTTTTATACAAACTTTAAAGGAGGTTATTTTGTGTTTTGTATTTGAACTTCTTACTGAGATAACCAGTGCTCTCATCTACTAATCTACCAACCCCTCTCCAAATTAAGTGATTCAGTAAAATTCTAGTATTTAAAACAGGGTCATTACTTTTGTCAAAAGCTTTAAACTCATTTAAATTAATCCTATTCCAGCCAAAATATATTTATATTGTACTAAATTGTCTACATATGTTTTGTCAATTCCATCATTAAAATTAACAGGGTTATTAATATTCATAACAACAATTTCTTTAAATGATGTCTCTTGTATTTCTTTAGTTAGATAACCATTACATGAAACTGACTGACTGACTTTAATTTTATCAGTGGATTTTTTTGTATTCTTCTTTTTGTTTTCGTATCTTGGATTTTCCTGATAATATTGTTATTATAGGAGATGCTACACCAAACTTACTCATAACTGTTTACACTGCTTGGAAGCAAGACAAATAACCCTGATAGGTCACTTTAGTACCTTTGTGTTTTTTCTTATTTGCATTTATTAACTCTTCATAATCCTAAATCTTTCCTTTCTTAGAATGATCTATTAAACTTTCTATCTAATTATCTAGGTTTAATTCTATCTATAAATTTTAATTTATCCATTCGGTAAGTTTAAAACAAGCCTTCAAAAAATTTGATCAGTTTGTAAATTTTTTAGTTTCTTTTTATACTTTTAGAAAATTCAGTAAACAAATTTTAAATGTAACCGACCCTAACCAACACTGTGTGTTTCAAATTTCACGTTCCAGACAAAATATCTATATCAGCGAAACTGCATGCCTAACCAAAATGTTCTATATGTATATATTTCTTAAAAATTTGTTGGAGGCAGCAAATCAAAAGAATCAAGATAATAAACATTTGTGTTAACTTTATACCAAGATTTTTAACTGAATGCAAATTTAAAACATGCATTCCTTTCTATTAGGAAGATTATCTCCCTAAAAACTCTTTAAAATGTTTTAACTTTTTACCATATTTCTCTATATCAAAGTTTGTTAGAAGTCTTCCCAATTAATTAAAGAATAGGTGATAGAATGGGCGCATTTTTATAGGTACATGTATTAAACATTCACCAACAAATCAAATTTTCATCCAAATTTGTAGGTATAGAGCAAGTAGACCAAGTCTGTGTATTGTATTCACAATTAGCTAAAGAATTTCTGTAGATCTGACACTAAAATATTTTCATCAAGAAACTTTTCTTTAATTTCTTTTTATATATCAGATCAAATTCTCAAGTTTTTAAATCTTTGCTTTTGTTTTTTTTATTTTATAAAACAACATTTAATGTGTGTAAAAGATGAATCAGGCACAGCATCCTAAGGTATTGTTTCATGACACAAGTAAAGCTTCCTACAGAATCATTAGGTGGGATAAAAAAATCTCATCAGACTTTAAATGCTATCTTCCATTATACATCAGATGATTTTCCTATAACTACAAACCAATAGTTAACTCATCAAAAGTCACATTGTTACTAACCAAGTCCTCCTAAATAATTTTTTTAAAAAAAAAGAAGATTTTTAACATGTCTTTTTAGATAATGGAACAAAGATAACATGTGAATCACTTTGGTGGTTTGTGGCAGTTATGGGAAATATAACTAAAAAAATATCAATAATTAATGCCAGCCTGCCTTTAGTATAAAATGATTCAGGATCTGTTTGAGTTTTGTCACATGCAATGTTATAAAAGAATTTCTTAATTTTGAATCAAGTTCTTTCAGATCAGGAACATCATCAGGGTCCATTGTACCAAACACTTATTTCACAATCATTTTGTGGGGTCTAAATGTTCACTCATTAGTGTTGTTTATAAGGTTAATAGCAAACCCACTAATTATTCGGTGTTCAAGCTGATGTAAAGATTTCCCAAAAGCAATCTAGAATAATCTAAAGCCCTGGATCTAATAACATTTGCATAAATAAGAAGAATAGCTTCACCTCATCCACTTTGTTCTAAAATCCATCTACACACATTTCTAGGTAGTAAAAAAAAAAAAACTATCATCTTCACTAATTTTATTTTCCTAATCAGTTTCAAATTTGTTACTTATTTAAAAAAAAAAAAATCTTAAAATTTAACAGCTTATCTATCTTCATTTATTTAGTTTCCGACTTGGTTACACAGTCTCTTCCTTTCGTAACGTGAAAAGTACAGAAACACTTTGATTATCACTGTATGAATCAGCTTCACCATCTGGAGAATCTCCAATAAAATCTAACAACGTCAAAGCAGAGTCCGAAGAATCAGATAAAACATCCTCTTGTGATTCTGGATTTAGACTCATATCTAAAAAGTAGCTAAAATTTGTTGTTTAAAATGTAAAATTAAAACAATGCAAAAAATCAACAAGAAGCTATTAATACAAATGACCAAATTATGCTAAGAGGGGTGGGGTGCCAAATTTGTTGGAAAAATAAATGCTTTTGTCTAAGGATTAAAATTTCTCTGGAAGTGATGAAGTGATGTACAGTCACCTTTACAAAATCTTCATGATTTTCCCTTGTGTTAAATATCCTGATGATAAACTCTTACTAGGATATAACTACTGTGGTCCAAGAACACAATTAGAGTTAAAATTAAATTCCAGCTAATTCACCAAGTACTATAAACAGGATTTAAAATAAAAGGGGCAATTCTGTAACAACTTCATTGGTATTAGCAGAAATCAAAGAGCTGATACAGATTCAAAATTCTAGTTTAATAGAAAAAATTGATAGTGGTTTAGTTAAAACTGCAATGAAAGGTAAAACAGCTGTTGGAGGTTTACCAAAGTTTTACAAGCTGAAAAACTATGCAAACTTTTAGGAAAAACTATCCTCAAGGAGGACATTCATTAGATATCTGATCAGTGGATAAAAGCTTTTTCTAAATGGAATGGAGGTTTTAAAATGTGTAATAAATGTAATAGTTATTTATAAATATGCATAGAATATTCTAAAAGATGAAACTGTAAATCTTTAATAGGGGCAATAGTAGGAGAAATATTAGAATCATTTTGTGAGCAGGAGTTATAAAGTTAATTGAAATGTCCATATCTTACCTAGTAGATACAACTTATCATCAAAGGGAGATAATGCAACTTTAGTGAGAATAATTGTATTTTTCTGATCTAATTAAGTTAATAATTTTCATGTATTTGTTCTGTACTATATAAGATATCTATAAAATTTTGTACTCAATTCTTTTTTAATTACATATTTAAAAAATTCTTTGTAAACCTTTTAAATTAAAGATCTACTGCATATGCTTGAGATTTATGCACAAAATCCAATGGTTTTTTCCTGCATACTCATTTCCTATACTTATTCATTCTTTTCCAAGGGATGGTTGATAGCAGAATTATCATAGAGAATTTGTATCCAAAAATAAGAGTTAAATTTTTGTATTTTAATTTTATAGTTTTAAATTAATACATTACATATTTTGAATAATTAAAAAATATACATTCCTAAGAGGTTTGATAAAGTTCATAACTTTATTTTTCATAAGAGAGCTAGGTTTTCGTTAATATCATCTCTAGTGTGGTGATGGATAATTTTATTAACATGAGCTTTTTAAAGTTGTTTTAGAATTGTGGAAACTCTTGCAACTGTTCCTTTTAAATTTTCCATTGGTATACCATAAACTGAGTTATTAACTTAGAAAAAAGACTTTTATAAAATCATTTGTAAATTCATTTCTCATATTTGTATTTAACTCCGTATAGGCATTAAAAAGTAATAACCCTGTGTGTTTTTGTTATCTTCATATCCAGACAAATAAAGCTCGAATTTTCTATAATATACACACAGTTGTGTTTATCATAAAACAATTAACAAATTGTAATAGATGGTTTACATCTGAGCTTATTTTCTATCAATCCTATTCTGGTTAGGTAAAAGCCATTATTTTTGTTCAGGGTAAGTTTTTCTAAGTCTATTACATTTAAATCCATCCATTCAGATGCAGGCTAAGTAAATAATGTAAGGTTTTTCTTTAGTTGGGTCATAGTTTATATTTAAAATTTACGTACAATCTCGATCAGATCTGATACTTCAAGAGTTTGTATCACCTTCAGACATATTTATGCAGCGGGGTTGTTTGAGATATTCCACAATTATTTTATTATTGATAGAAAAAACCATATCATGTATTATGAGATCTGGTTTCATTTGTAATCTTTACTCTTTCCTAATGCTTTAATGTAGTATTTCTGATATACTTTACAATACATATTTGAAATCTGAGTTTGAGATGTTCTTTTAATTTAATTCAGTATAAAAACCTTACTTTGTTAATTCACTAATACCTAAATCATACTTACTAAAAGTGTCACCATGAGAATATGGAGACCTCTTTTCTTCTAAGTTTCATCTGCTGTATGTATAAATAGTTTGGTTTTAGATTTGTCAGTAATTTAGATAAACTCATTCTTCACATAAATCTAAAAATATAACTTAGAGACATTTAGTTATTACTTTATTCTCATATTTTCTCTTTATCAAAAGGCTCTTTAAATAATAATGAAAAATACTTTTTTGAATGTTTGTGATATAATAAAGATTCCAGACTTCTTTAGCCAGATCTTTAAAGAAGAAGAAGTGTGCAGCGTAATTGGATATGTTATGAAATATAACGGGTATGTGATAATGGTATCTAAAATCTAAATTACACCTATGCACAAAAACTCTAATTTTCCAGTTAAATAACAATGGTCTCTTCTCACATTTTAAATCTTCAACAATAAAAGGCTCTTTACAAATGAGACAAAATGCAAAAGCCATAAAGATTGAGAGATCTGAATAAATATTATGTACTACTGTTTAAATACATTTTTTAGGGATTTTAGCACAACTATCTGCCTTATTTTTAGCTCTAAAGAGAACAGGTGTAGATCTTGCATAATTGGATACAACATAAAGTGATCATAGAATGTCTGTTATATTATTTTTTGCTTTTAGTAGTTTTCTACCTTTATCCAAACATTTCAAAATCTGCATCAACTACAAAGGGTACTTCCAACTTTGCTGCAAAGTTTTTAAATTCTCATTTTTCTTCTTTTAAACAATTCAGGTAAAACTGGTGAATTTTTTATATGTCCGTTTTATAAGTTCTTTCTTTTAACAAACAGTTGGGGTATACAGAAAAATTTAATATCTCCTCTAGTAGACCTACATGCTCTCTCACATTAGTCATACCATACATTCACACACATCTAAATGAGTTATCAGCTTCACCAAATATGCACAGTAACTTAGTTGTTGTGGCTTCCATACTAATTTTGTTCACTGCAGCAGGATAAGTAATGCCTTACATATTGATTCAGCCTTAGTTTTGGTATTTTGTTACTCTATATGGGTGACTTTTAGCATCAGGTGGATGCAGATGCGCTAGTATACACCAGAGAAAACATTTTAAAATCTATTTTGAATGTTTGTGCAGCATTTTTCTTTAACTCTTTACCATATCAATGCCATTTGGCAGAAATGACTACTGCACATATTCATCACGCAGATGCTTCCAGAATCAGCTGAAAATAGTTTCATACATATTTCTATTAACAGACAACCACTGTCGCAGGTTAATTCAGAGAAAACCTTTGAACAGAAAATCCTTCATTTGCAAGGTAGTTTGGGAAAAACACCAAAGTCATCGTTATGGGTATACACAGAAGCATCAAGTATCATTATTACACAGGAAGAGATTAAAGTGTCTATGCTGTAAAGTTGGGTAATTCTATATGTGACAACAGTTCAAGTGGATCACGTTTATCCGATAATAATCTTTTCATGTCTATTTTGCTGATTCATATGTTACGCTCTCTACATTATAAGCCAAGTCATTGCTTTCTGATAATGTTTTTTTTTTTAAATGAAGTTATGTATACACTTTCAGTAGAGCATGAAACTAAGGCAAGAGAAGAGAATACAAAGTTATTGTAATTTGGAAAAAAAAAACGTTTCACACTGACGGATCTTATAGACTTCACATTAAAATAGTGATTTTAATTTTCTATTCTGCCAGACAAAACAGCCTATTGATTAGTGTACATAAATCACAGCAAGTGTAGTCAGGCTGACAATTTTGTCAAGCTACCTATAAGTATCAAGAGTTCTTTATACTTTATTATAAATAGCCCACCAAACAATTATTAGTGAATTGAATATTTATATCTGAAATTTAGGGTGTGAGAGAGTTTTATTATTCCACTTAGATCATGTGAAAGGAGTCTTGTGAAGCAGCATTACTAATATCTTGAAGTTTGGCTGTCACACATCAGTGACTGACAAATCAGCATCAAGAGCACATTAATCTGTTGAATATACAAAGGATATTCCCAACTGTGGGCATACTTCTGTGTCTGGAGCAAGGTAGGAATACAAGTGATCGCCCAGAGGGCTACCTGGCATCTTCTAAGTATAGTCCCCAGCAAAAAAAAACCTGTCAGATTTTTAATAAATTAGGTTTTTTTTTTAATGATTTAAAATCCCATGGCAGCCAGCAGCTCTGCGAGAGAGGGGAAAAGGTGGTGCGGTATATGGAGCCACCTGAGTGAAGTGAGGGGCTCTTGATTAAAATGTAAGTAGTAAAAGGGTTACACAGATGCCTGTATATACTGGTGCACGTCTGCACACTGTTGACAAAACAATGAACATTTTTACAGATAAAAAAAAAAAAGAAAAGATTGGAGGTGTTTTAATCATTTAAAAAAAAAAAAAAAGAGTGTAGCCCTGGCCATTCGCCCTCTTGCTGTGACAGAAACACGTCTTTAGATCCAACAACCAGCACATTTAAATCAGAGGACAAAAAAATAACTAATGTTTAATTAATCATTAAAGAATGGTGGCACTGTTTCTTGCTTTTCTTCCCCCACCAGCAGCATAGGTTTTCTCCCACATCTAAAAATGACGGAGGTTCTGTAGACAACTCTCGACTGGCTTTCGGTAGCCCCTAACCAGTCCCTCCCCTTCTATTTTATTACTAAGAGATGACCTTAGATTTCAAATGCCAGGGCAGGGTTTGCCAAGACAATTCACAAATAAAGTTTAATTGTACACTTAGGTTTAATTATCTAAATATTCTAAAAGCAAGGGTTGTTTGATTTGGATTCTAGTCAATAGCTTTTATGATACACTACAATACACATAAACACCAGAGTTGACTTATTTTCAACAATTCAAACATTACTAGTATTCTCCATCATAAAAAGCAGCTCAACTGGGCAGCTGATGGTATACTGGATGCTCACTTGTCACAATTTGGTGCCTTCATTGGGTCTGGAATGTTTTTCTTATTCTCTAGCCAGTGGTGCATAGTTTTACTTGATTTCTAGCACCAATCAATAGTTATTTCAAAGCATTTTCTTCACTTCTAATTAGGAGTTATAGTATGCTTGTTTATTGTTTCCAGTGCCACACATTGCCTGGCTAGTATTCCAACTGCCTACTGTAGGGTTCTCAGTGCAACAGCAGCAATGGCAGAACAAGGTTGAGATGATCCAGTCAATCAGCAGAACAAGTGTGACAGCAGCAACAGTAAACTAGTTGCAACTTTTACAAGGTATATTCTCTGACGATGCTTAAATGACTTTAAAAATCTACATTAATTTATTCTTTCTGACCAGCTAATAGGTGAGCAAATCAATCCCTTGCATCACGAGTCCATATCTAAATGTGTTATCAAAAGTACATTAATACTTTCTAAGTAGTATTTTGTATTTAACATAAGGCTTCAGATCCATATTGGCTTTTCAAACTTGTGCCTAGTAATTAGCTTGAAAAGCTCAAAAGATGAAAGTGCTGACCAGAATTCAGTGACATATTTTTGGCTATATATTACACACACAAAAAAGTCAGTTACGTACATATGAAGAGTGATAGGAAGCATACCATTGGTTTGCCCTTGGAAAGCTATTGTAGTGGCTACGAGGACAAAGCCATGACAATCTACTGCAACCTTGTAGAAAATATTTAAACAACGTTTGTAAAGATGCAAAATCCAAACCTGATTAAAATTTAGTCTGACTGACAGTTCCTTGAGGTTTGATTGCCAGTAGTCATTAGAAATATTCTCTCTACATTTGACAACTATTTATTGCAAAGAAACATTGAATTATCTTCCTTTATATGCAGGTGAAATACAGATTCCATATTACATTTCACAGTTTTAAAAGGTCATTGTATTAATTTAAATAGAATAGTAGAAAAAAAAAAAAACAATTGCTCAGATAAATCTATGAGTATGCACTACAGGAAATAATTAGTTTCTAAATGGTATTCTTGTCATTAATTTTTCAGTTAAAACCAACCTTGATATTATCTTTAGTTTACTCAAACATTCCTGGAATACTTAATTGTACTGAAGTAACAAAATTAGTAAAACATCTTATTTTAACTGCGTCTTTCAGAAGCTGCATTTATGTAATATTTTTCCTGAACAAAACCTAAAACAACTAAGAGAGGCTCCCCACATGTGTATACAGTTAATAACTAGCTAAAAATAAAATACATACTTTCATCTAATTAAATTATTTGGTTAATACATTTGACTGCAAAGTATTTATACAAGATAAAGAACAGCAGGTGTTCAGGAATTTAATTACAGGTCAAATGCTATATATATATATATTATACTGGTGGCAGTGAGAAAAAAAAAGCTAGTTCAAAAGGTGAGAATTGTATAGGAATTGAGGTATCACCCACACACAATCATCATCAAGTTACATACATTTCTGAGATCCTTGCAAATAAAAGCAGAGAGAATAGCTTTTCACCTGGTCAGAAATCATTAGAGATTATATAAAATAACAATGGATGCTACTTGGAAGTTGTGATTAATTCTTTGAAGCCAAGAAACAATTCAGCATCAAATTCAGACTAACAAAAGGAAAGACAAAACTTTGTGTTTTTAAAACACGAATGTCTAGCTGTATTTCTGTGTATCTACCATTTAGAATTTCAGTATATTTACAGTTTTAAGCTGCAGTAAATATATATACAATTACAAAAAAATTATTTATTTTCCTTCACAAAGTAACTTTAACAAAATCAAAAAAAAAAACAAACTTTCAATTATCTGCTTCCAAAATCATTTATATATAAGATTTCAATTCTTTAGCAAACCTAGTTTTCTACAATGGCAATTCATTATCAAAGATTTAAATTTAGCCAGACCGACTAGATTAGCCAGTACACGTTATTTCTGTATCATATTTAAGCAGCACCAGCACTAAGCTCTTGAAATACCACCAATATTTCTTCTATACATGGATAAACACCCCGATTGTAAATTCATTATAAATACTTGACAAAGACCACAAATTATCTGCCCTTTACGCATTATTTTTGCTTCCCAGATTTCTTTTAAAAGAAAAAAGAATCAGCACCACATAAGAAACTTTAAATAAAAGAAATGAGAGGTGTAATTATTAATACTAAAAGCAAATATTACCTTATCTGAAAAAACTGATCAATATCATTCTTCTCAGTTATGTCAGTTAGAATTATAAATCCTTTAGAAAAAATATTTAGTATTCAAATATCAAACTCCTCTGACATGAGCATCTTTATAGATGCCACAAGATCACTTCAGCAGCAAAGTAGCTATACCATAGCCATTAATGGCCACAAATTTAATACCAACACCCTAATTTATTTTACACAAAATCTTGCTATAGCTTATATTTTACAGTATTATTACTAGTTTCAGTCAGATTTTAAGAAATCTACTAAAGATGTTAAAACTAAATGCAGAAATAACACCACTAATTCATTTAAACATTCATAGTAACATCTAAAATGTTAGATGTTTGACACAGATCAACTAAGTTTTTCATTCTTGCTTCGGTTGTTTTCTTATGTAGGTAACTTTACCATAGTTTGTTACAATATAATTTTAGAAGTATTTGATTAAAAATTAGAAGAAAAATGCTCAGTAAAATTATTATGCAAGTGAAGTTTAATTCTGAGGTAAATTTTACTATTTGGAATCTGCCTAATATCTATAACAAAAACGCCAGTAATACATTTAGAAGTGACAATTACTGTACAAGATGAACCATCCAGACAAACACTTTTAATTTGTCAGTTAATAAACCAGCATATCAGATATAGATAAGTAGACTTATTGGAATTTTCTTTTAATAATGTAAATTTTTTGCAAGTGTTTAAAACAAAATTAGCAGAGTCATTCTCATCATCATGTCAGAATGTGATCAAACCCTCACATGTGGCCAGGTTGAACAGAAAGTTCTCGGTGACTGGAGGAAGTTTCCTTTCTCTCAGTGCCTCCAGAGTTAAGCAAGCTTGCTCACCATCTACTCCCGATGCAAGAGATTTTAAGTTGTTCAGAAGTTCTTTTGTTTTAGCACCAATTTCCTAGAATAAGGATAAAATCTCATGGATCCATTTTCATTAATGTCCAGAACAAACAATTAAAAAGACACAATAAAGACTGCATCTCTAATCACAAGTTATCAAAATGCATAAAAAATTATGCTTCCTTTCTTTGACGATACCTGTCCAGACTGAAGAATTTCTCAGAATTGAGCTAGAAGAGGGAGGTCATGACCAAACGAGTTACCCGGGTAAGATTAGAGGTCTTTTGATCAATGGTCATAGTGCGAGCCAGTCAAGAATTACCCATAAAACCTCCACCACAAGTACCCAAAATATTCTTACTAGAAATCTTTATTTTTTTTTTTACATGTAGAAGGAAAACTATGCTAGGGAGGTACAACAATCCAAGCTGGCCCAAACCAGGAATTCAAACTCGCTGTCAACTTTAGCAGTACAGCAATCTGCCACTGGACCGCCACGAGTTATGTCCCTTATCCTTGTGTATACTCATTCACAACAATCTAATCTTGAGATGCACATGATCAGAAAAACTTTGCATTCTCCAGATTCTCTATTAAAATTAGTTGTGCAACTATTAGAGATCTTTCTAAAGTTGCAGTCTCTTAAAATTAAATAGTTTAACTTCTAAGTAAATGATCAATATAAAGTTGAAGAAAACAACAAAATTTACCTTAATGATTCCTTGGTCTGACAGCTCAGAGTTTTCGGCACAACGGACGATAAACATAGCGATGTCTTTGTGCACTTTACCCAATGCCAGGGATTCTGGAAAAGTTAAGTGTTTAGAACTCTACTTGAACATTCCGGTCTGTTCATGGCTTGTGAAATATTGGCTATTACATGCAAATAACCACTGATGAAACAGGAACTCTGTTGATAACAGAGAATTGTTCTGGCTCAGAATTTTGGATATATTCTTGATGCTGACAATGTAAAATAATAATAATAATAATAATAATAAAAAAAAAAGAAACTGGTGCAGAGAAAAAGCGGTCAACTTTGGGGCATGCCCATGATCAATCAAAATTAAGTATGCCACTCACAAAAGTAGCTAGGTCAGCCTCTTGATGATTACACAAAACTAACAATCCACCAATGTGTTCATTTTAATACGATTGATTATTTAAAACAAACCACCTGCTGCTAGTCAAGTTAATATAGGGGTTTATAAAGTTGGAGCAAATGTACAAGTGTCGAATTATTTAACATCAAAATCATTTGCAAATCAGATGTTTTGCAATCATAACAGTTTAAAAAAACTAATTATTTATAGAAAGAAATATTAAATTATCTGAAAAATTTATATACATAATATGTACATGTAAAGTTTACAAGTTTTCTAAAAGTAAAGAATTGACAAAAGAACATATTGGATGACCCTTTTTAAAGCTAATTAGTTATATATGGTGCTCTGGTTTTATTATAGATGGCAAAATTTAGTAAAAGTTAAAGACTGATATTAAAAATTTGTTTTTGGATTAAATGAAAATGATCAAAATGTAAATAACACGTTTACTAGTTTTTGTGTAGCCAGTCATTCATAATTAATGTATTGTAGTTCTAGAAAATTGTATTCAATAATTTTATAGCAAATTTTAATCTTAACCATTTACTTTGAAATACATAAAAATTTACTTATCAGTTAAATGTTTCAAAATCTCTATTTTGAAGTCAATGCTCAAAATGCCAGAGTTCAGCATAGGATCAAAATCACACCCACCTTTTGCATGAGGTGCAACTGTTATTTCACTAGATTTCATATTGACAATCACATCATACAAATCAGTCCTATAAAAGAAAAAGGTAGAAAATAAAGTCAATCAACAAAGTTCACTACCAATGAAATTAAGACAATGGTCAAACAAAGCAATAATATGTTGGCATTATCAACAGAAACTCATGAGCTTCAAGACATACACAAAGAATGAAAATGAAGTTTAGTGGATGCTTTCTGTTAACAAATTAGGAGACAAATGCAATATGAAATGAATGCTTCATAGAAGAATCTTTTCTAATTTTATCAAATTTATGGATTCCATTTGTTTTCACTTGCACTATTATGTTAATCTACATGGAAATAAGTTTGTTGTCTGAATATGTTTGCTTGCATGTTTGTGCGTATACGCAAGCAAACACAAGAGAGATTTATAACAAAAAGTATAGATGTCCGTTTCAAGGTCAAAAATTATAACTTACATGTTGAAAAATCCAATGATGATACAAAGGTACTAAGACTATAATCTCCAATACCCAAATCTTTTTCACTTCTTAAAAACTGATAAATAATATATCAGTATTCTTTTGATATAAAATCGTGAAAAGCTTTTTGCCTAGGATCAGAGGCTGTGCTTTATCTTTTATGTATATATTGTTTAGCAGCTAAAAACATTAGCAGCAGTTAAGTAAATTGAAAAATGTTAGCATAGATCTAATTTTTAGTGGTCAGAATTAAGTACTGATCTCCTCTCAAAGGAACAAACTTCTTTTTGTTATAAACTGAAAGTGTTTTCTCCATCAACTTTAAATCTATTTTATTGTTAATTTACCTGAGGTGATGGAAAACAGTAAATTTTGTTAAAACCATACAACTTTTGTTGTTGTTTAGCTTTATTTCAATTATATCTGAGGTGGCAAATTATTTTCTCTCACGTGTCATTCTTACACTTGCCAACAAAGCACCGTTAAGTAATTTGTATAGCAAACAATCTTGCACAGCATTTTCCAGGCACACTGCCACCTCTTCCTGCCCAAAAGCATCATACACCCTCATCACACATTATTAACAATAACATTATAAATAAAATTTACCTTTAATACAAAATCTAAACCAATAATTTAATGATTTAAAAAAATAATAATCAGAGGCCAGTTTTCTTTAATTTGGGAGAATATGATATTCAATCAAGAAGCAGATGATCACTAAATGTGTTAGATAAAGAAATATGCCCACTTTAGCTCTGTCCACAAAAATTCATTTATATAAGCAATGTTTTATTTATTTTACTCATGTGGCTTTTCAAAAATTCTACATCATACCAATTGGGAAACACTGGTCTAGCATGCAGTCATATTTCCAAATTCACTATCCATGTGTCAGCAAAAGGTTCTTTCTTTCTTTCTTATTGTGACCATTCTGTAAGGGTTTCCCTGATTGAAATATACTTTTCACTTTCAAATTAACTTGCAGATGTGTGCATATGAGCAGAAGCATTCATGACTTCAATCAATGCATAGCTTAGCAATCTGAACTATATTTATTTAAAAAAAGGCATTCCTTTCATGTATTTCAGTTTTAAGTCATACTGGATGCAAAGTAGTTTTACATTGAAAATTTCCTTACCTAGACTGTATTGATGCATCTGTAAAGCCAGCCACAAAGTTTCTTTTGCTTCTCAGCTCTTCTAGGTCTCTCTCATCTAGAGTCTGGTAGGGGAAGACTATGTTCCAGTCCTGCCGATGCCAAACAAAGGCTGGTAAGGACCTGTAACCCGAATACTTCTCATCCAGTAAGAAATCAAAGGAAGCATTATCTTAACCTCTCCCTAATCACACATGAAGAGCATGCAAGAAAGCAGTAAGGTTTGCAGCCTTTAGCTAAAGTATCATTAATGTTAGCAGACAAGCATGATTTATTGATTTTTCCTTTAAATCAACTTTAAAACCGTGCATAACATTCACATCAAATAGTGAGTTTATCTCAAAAATAAACATATATATATATAATGGCATTTCTGTAAAAATATAATCAACAAACAAAAGAAATGCATCAACAACAAAGTGTTTTAAAAAGGTAGCCTTATTAGGAAGATTTTCAAATTACACATCTTAAAGAGGTCAAAGACAGAATATATCCATTAAAGTACTGAGAAGAAAAACAAGAAATTGCATATAGCTATAGACGAATATCTCAAAACTACTGAGAAAATGACCGTCTACTTTCAAAACAGAGAAATGGAAGTAGAGCCAAATTGAGTTATAATAGCATACTAATTTTAAAAACAAAGTGGCATTCTGCTTTAACAATTGTGTAGTTACTTTTAATGAACAGGTGAAAGTGATCTATAGAGTTAATTTCATTCAATTCTATGTAGTTACTTGAAAAACTAAGTTATAAAGTTAACCAAAAGCCTGGCATATTACAGTATCTGTTTCTCAGATATACTAAATGAAAATTGGATACAATACAAGTGCAGCTGAACATAATTAATTTAAATTAAAAACTGATGAAGACCTCAAAATTGAGGATGCTGTTTCTTTAGCCTTTTGATTAAAATTTAAGAAATCCAATTTATTTTTTATAAAAGTATCTAACTATTTCGAATTCTTAACTTTCACTTTAGTCTATTCCAAATGAAATTAATTTCTTTGAGAGAGAGGAAATTAAGCAATAAAAATGTAAATAATTGCATTTTTTCCCCCCATAATACAGTGGACCTCTGCTCTAACAGACTTCCATCTAACAAACTCAGACATCACTGCCATGTTTTTTTTCCTATCCCTGTCATGTCATCAGTTGGCTGCTAAACGAAGAGTTCCTGTGAATTTTTCCTCAATTATTAGTTTTTGTGGAATCTCAGCTATTTTAACTCTAATAATGGCCTCTAAGACAAGTGCAGTGAAAAGGAAACAAAGTCCTAATTATTGTGGAAAAATTAAATATTGTTCAGAAAATAGAGACTGGTATATAAATCGGTTGATATGGTCATGGAGGAGTTCGGCATAGCAAAACAAAGTGTCTGACATTAAATAAAACAAAGAAAAATTTAAGGAATGTAATCTGAAGTTTGATGTGAACTCAAAAAAGTAGTGTCATCTAGAAAAAACAAAGCTAGCTAGTGATAAAATTGGAAGAGGCTATTTACAAATGGTATGTCCATTAGCACTCATTGGTGGTGGTGTTCATCACAGTGATTCAGAATGAGTTGCAAATACTGAAAGTTTGAATGTATTTTTTCAATTTTAATTACTGTGTTCTGCGTTATTTTTTTTTTTCCTCAATATAATGGACTTTTGGATTTAACAGATCAACCTTCGCCCGATATAGTCTCTTAGATAAAGGGCCCACTGTACTATAGACATTTACATTTTTAAAAATTTTTAATAAAATGCCATAATTTTCAGAAATCATTTATAATTTGTTTTTTTTGTTCTACAAGCAATTAAAAATATTAAGGTACAATATTTACCGTGCATAATGTAGCAGTTCATGAATACAGGGATGATAAAGTACTATTCGTTTCTTCAATATCAGGGCAGTGTAAATTAGAACTGTTTCCATACCAAATGTTTCAATTATAGCTAAAAATAATTTTAAAAAGTATGTTATATATATATTTAAAACAGGTCAGGTAAGTTAACTAAAGTAACACATGTAAAGAGAAAGATCCAAAACAATTGTGGTGGTTTATTTGCCTGAATTTAAACATTTTAAAATCAGTGTCAATGTGACAACTTCTTGTCATAACAAATATGAATAAATTAAACTTTGATGCTTTGGATTTTTTAAAAAAATATAGATTGCTATAACAATATTAACTTAACAAGTATCTTCACTTCACTCATCACATAACCCATAGGTCGATGGGGCACCTCCAGAGATGTCTAGGACATTTTACAACCTGGCAGAGCCAATCCCTCTCCAGGTTTGGAGTCAAGATGAGTGTCAGCATCCAGAGTAGGGCTGTACAGCTGTTTTGGACCTTTGGCCCTCATCAGCAGTATGTACCTCAGACCCGGAACTCACAACACAGGATTGAGGAGTGAACTCACTACCCACTGTGCCACAATGCCTTAACAAGTACAGATACATTTCCCACCAATACTTTTAGTAGAAATAATTAAAGAATCTACAATTTGGTGAGGTGTTTTTATTTTTTTATACCAAAAAAGTGGCTGAAACAGTATAAAATAGACAAATCTGCTTTATTTGGTAAATCTGATAAATAAAATTTACAAAAGATAAGAGAGAACTATAGGACATTCTAATAACTAATTATTCCTTCCTTCAGATAATTTTACAAAATTACTTTAAATTCAGTCCTTATAATGCCTGTTTGCAAATTAAATTGTTCTCTACACTGTTTTGTGATGGTAAAAAGTCTCCATCCATAAATACTGTTTTGCACTGCAAGGAGTACATAATACTGTAATAATGATCCACTATAAGTTAGTTACTATGGTTAATCTGAGAACTAACACATGTTGTAAATTTCCATTACTGACAGACTTTATAAAATATCTACAATCAAAAGTGATTCCTGTGAAGCAGAAATCAAAAACTTGTAAAGTGATTAAATCTAATTTCTCGATAAGAAAATAATAGATCTTACTTCTCATAGAAGATGCTGCAAAAGCTTTTTGAGCACTGAAATCTTTGACAGAAAAGGTGCCATTTTCATCTTCACTGCAGGTCCCCTTTGTAGCAACAGCCAGATAAATATTGAGGAGGGCAGCTGGACTGCCAGTCTTTCTGTAAAGCTTGCTCAGAAGGTTGCCCAGCACTTCATACTTCTCTGGGTTAAAGTCTTTTGCAACAAGTATTAAAGACACAAATTCCACCTGAAAATCCAAATCAACAACATTATGAATAAACAGATTTAGTACTTTAATAATGCAACTGAATAGTGAAGTACACTTTCTACTGTATCAGAAGATAATTCTCAGAAGCTGAAACTTTATACCACACTATCACTACTTATGAATTAGTATCATGTTTTTATGAAAAAAAAAAGGGGGGGGCATATTGGGCATACATTGCAATAACTAAAACCACCAGAATAAAAGTAATGACAAAGTAAGAATAAACTTAAAGCTAGCATTTCCATATCTTTTATAATTTATTTTTTAAATGATCTTAAGTCAAGTTAAATCTTGAAAAAAATCTTTTAATAAGTTTCATTTGAGATTCTTATTACTGATGATATTTTTTATCCTTTTCATCATTTTAAATTTTAGGAACTTTTTTAAAATAAACAAACAAGGTAAAGTTTCCCATGCTGCCCCTTCTACATAAAACCAGTTTTTAATGGAACTAGACAAATTTGTGCTGTACAGACCTTGGCTAAGATGCTCGCATTACTACTGTTGTTTACTTCACTGGTAACAACATAGTACCAGTTTCTCTTCAACTGACTGTACAAAAATGGCGTGAAGGTGGCAGAATCACTTGCAGTTGCGGATCGTTGAAGAAACAGTTCTCGCTGTTCTGGTAAAACAGATGGATATGACCACACATACAGAATGTCGCCATTAATGTCTTTTTCTTCAAAAAAGAAATAGGAAAGAAACATAACAAAAAACTAGTTATGCTCAAAATCTATTAAATCCTAACAGAATTCATTTAATATAATGCCAATTTTAATTTAACTAAATGTTAGCAGCCAATCTCTTCACCTGCTTTAAGAGCATCAACTGGGTTTGTTTATTAGCTTGGTGAAGTCTTGACAATAATGAAAACAGAAATGTGAGTGCACTAAAGCGAGAGTGGAAAAGAGATTTTCTTTTCCAAAATCTTATTTTATTAATGCAGTCAGTTTAAATAATTTTATACTTACTTATTGCTACATTTAGCCTACAGAGAAATTTAAACCTAACCAAGGGAGAAAACTCTTATAGCCATCCATATTCTCTCTCTCACACACCACTCCCTCTCGATATACTGCCAACTTTGGGACTGGTTAAAATGTGTCGGTATAGAGAGGGTGACAGTAAAGTGAGGGAAAGGAACTAGAAACTGAGTGTGCAAAGATCATAATTTACCGTAGATACATGTATGATTGCATCATGTGCTTGATAATAATTATAATGATGTAGAGTTGTTGTAATAAAAAAATGAATGACAAATAATAAGTCACAATTTGTTTATCATTTATTTAAAGTTCATACAATAAAAACAATGTGATAAAAATTACATTTCACATTTAATAATATAAAAGCTAGTAAAAGTTTATTGGTGAATATGTGTTCATACACAAAAAAACAACCATTTATGCACGTGTGAAGAACTCTGTTGTTTGTTTGCTCCTCTTATTGGCCACCATTTCAATTCGTGTACTGAGAGAGGTAATCAGCTGCTGATCTGACTCATCCATCATATCTTCAGCTTCAAAAAATCTGGCCAGCGCGTTGAGGGCAGCCTTTTCATCTCAAAGCGTGGGTCTTGGTAGTTCCTTGTCATACTCATCATCATCTTCACCACAGTTAGGAACCATTTCAGGGTTAGTGGTGCCCTTGACAATGTCAAGGATGGCAGAATCAGTCATATTAGGGCACACCTTTACTTCTTTGTTAATGTTGAGGAACTCCTCAGCTGACATAACATCAGCCTTGATTTTCAGTGCTATGGTAGAACGATGCACATGCTCAGCCAGTGGAATTTCATTTTCATCATCCAGAGCTGCAGGGATGCTGGTCATGGTACTTGATGACATCTTGTTTCTGGGAGACTGTAATTGTTGTACATGTGCATTTGTAGGAATTCATTGTGTTGTGCAGATTAAACTAATGTGAATAAAACAAATGATAATGATTAATAATAATAATAACAAATAATCGCCTAAACATGTGGTAGAATATATGGAGAGTTTGGTTCCAAAACGCTATAAATCCAGTCATTTACGTGAAAAAAATTTCTTTACCAAAAAAGTGATAGCATGAACGAAAGAGAATAATATGGAGAGAAACATGGCAGATATTGCGTTTTGCGGAAATTGAATATGCAACTTTGAATAGCGATGAAATGCCAAACCTCTGGTGGTGGGAACTTGAAATTTTTGAAAATGGCGCTTATCACTTTTTGGAACCAAACTCTTCATATAATACATTAGTGGTGTACTCGACATATACTGGCAAGAGATAAATATTCAATTATGGTTGTCAGTGCATGAGTGGTGAAATAATCGGGGGAAAATCAAGTGTAGATGGAAAATTTGTGCTCAGACATGATTGGCGGATGGCAAGGGAATTTGCATGGTAAGAAATCTGTTCTGCCACTTTGAATGGTATAAGGTGAGGGTGTCGGTATATCGAGGGTGCACTGTATATATATATATATATAACTGATATGTCCAAAAATATAGCTAAGATTTCTAGAGATGGACATCATATAATAAAACGAAGTGCTTCAAATAAATGTTAAGTGGAGAAAAAATAGTGACTATTTTCTGTATATTCATCAATACCTTGTTTTTCAGCTCATAATGCAAAGAGAAACTGAGCAAGCTTTGGGCAAATTACATCACTCTTGCATCAGGAAGGAGTTAAGTGGTCAGTTACCTTATAATCTAACATTACTTTCGCAGGTGTAAGATAAACCTCATTTATAAGCAGTTGTGATGACTGAACTTGCACAGTCACAACTTAACACCAGTTAGAAATAATCTATTGTTCAATAAAAATACTTTGCAACATTACAAAAAAAAGAAAAGGTAATGATAGTGCACACAGGAAACTAAAAAAAACAAACAAAACCATGACGGTAGTAAAGATTTGTTTTATTTTAACTATACTGGAAAAGTTACTTAAGTGAAAATTTTATTAAAATGCTTTATTGGTTAAAATGTACGCATTATTATTTTGAATGTCATAGTTAACCAGAATATACTTTATTTGCTCACTCACATGACACTTTTTATGCTTTATAAAAATGATTATAGTTAGATATTTACAAAGGTTTTGCTTCAAATTATATAAAAAAACTATTGTCTTTCTTTCGAATAATACATTCATTGCATTTTTTAAAGTATTGAATGTCACACTGACAAAGCAGATTGGTCCAAGCATTCACGACTATTACTTAAAAAAAAAGAAAACACTTGAGGGTGTTCATTCCGCTTGATTAGTACACCTTCAGTCATCAATTTACTGTTTCTCCGTTTATTATTTCATCCAAGACAGAAATTTTATTGTACTATATCCTTACGCTTTAGATGTTACTGGCACAACCTGTTTCATGCTTGGGTTCCTCTCGCCCATCAAAATTTCCTCTCGAATTCTGCATTTTGTTCCCTGGGTATCAACGTTAAAAACCGATTGGGGGAGGGGAGGGGATCGATCTCTACTACTTCGCTGCCAGTTACCGACGCATCCCGCAGAAATGCCGTTATTCCTTATTGTGGACGCTTAATCTGCAACATCTTTGCTTGACAGTAATAATCCCAAGTTTGCGCCAGTGATCCGTCCGGAATAGCTTCAGTTAAGCAGAACATGAGTAAACCTTCAGCGGGAAGCGTAGTACTGTAGACAGGAGGTAGGTAGGCGTAGTGACCAGAACGACGACGACGACGACGCCGCCTCTCTAGCACCGCTGAAGCCCGGCGAATGCTTCAAGACGCCCGCTAGGCACGCAGTCAACAACACCCATCATTCAGACTACTACCAGCAAGTTTTAAACAGCCGCTCGTAAATATTTAAACGCCTATCGGTTTCACTTACCCACCAAACCAGCAGACAGGAGCTCGCAGACAGCCATTACTCCATTACCCACAATCCAACCGGAAACAAGCGAAGTTACTCACCGCCTCTCTGTTCTGTGTTTATTTTCTTCTTCTTTGTTAATTTAATTACAGACATTAAATTTATTTCAAAATCGGACAACAAAAATATCACCATAAAAGATAAGAATTTATTTTTTTTTAAAAAAAAAGTGATACTATAAAAACAAAAACAAAAAAAAATTTCAAGGGACATAAATATCGCAATCACGACCAGAGATCAAATATATTTCGCTCGAGTTATTTCCCCTTAAAACGTCCTCTAGTTGTTTGTCCTGAACTACAGGCGCACTTGTCCACCACGTCCGGTGTCTCCTGAGAAGAGAAGCATCGCGCGAACGAGAAATTCTGCAGCCGCATCACCGTGGTCTTCACCACCGGATGTTTTAACAAGACCCAGATTCTCGATTCCTGTTTGAAAAATTTGATATTTGGTTAAGCAGGATTTTCGGTTCTCACAACGAAAACCTATGATCTATTTTAGCTCTAGAGGAGTTCAGCCAGATTTACTTTCTAGACCAGGAGGCGGGTTAGGGCGGGGGTAATCCCGTGTTTTAGGGGGGGGGCAAGTTTTGTAACATTGCATTATGGGAACGCTTTGTTAATCATCGACGTATAGTTTCAGATTCTATGCACGGTCACCTTAAGGCCCTATTTTGAAAAAAAAAAAAAAACGCTAATTGTGTGTCAGTTTTAACTGGGAACATTCGCTTGCGGGTGAGAACATCTTATTTTCTGGCTCTGTGTGTGTGTATATATTGTTGATTCATTATACACAAGGTATACTGTATTCATGCAATATGCCTTTACTGTGAAAATTGTGATTTCCTATTTTGATAATTTAACGAAATAAAATACCGATTCTGAATTTTCAGACTAACCTGCTACTACTGCCTAATACCCACCTCACTGGACGGTCATCTTATTGCTGTCTGGTAGTAAACATCCTCTTTTGTAAGGCCCAGCTTTAAAATAAGAAATCAGGAGAGAGTGAAGAACAATACAATTTGTAGGTTTTCTTCTCACGTGGTCAAATAAACCAACGAGCAGATGAATGTACGGAAATAACCACGTGAGACGGTTCCCCCCACCCACCTGCCCGTGGGATGCAACTTCGTCTATCGGGCTTCGTCGACTGTGTCATCTTAAAAGCGGCAGACAGGGAAAAACATAGGCGAAAGGAAGGGGGGGTCCGGTCGGTCGGTCGGTGGGTCGTTACTCAAACCCGCGGCGATAATACGGGTGTTTGTTTTTCTCGCGGAGCGACTTCTGACCTCCGCGCAGACATACGACGGAGGCTGAGAGGGTGAAAGTGGAAACTTATCTCCGGCCCCGCTGGTAATCTACGCGCAAAAAAAAAAAACAGAGAAAAGACGGAAGTTGATCTTGAAAGGCGACGAGAGACAGATTGAGAAATGGATGTGTCAGAGATAAAAAGTCAGGGGTGCGGTGTGTGTGTGTGTGTGTGAAAGCAGAACCCTCCCTCCCGACGAGTCCCGTGTAGTTCCAGTACTTAGTCTGCGCTGCTGGTGTAGTAACAGATAGGGTGGAACGGGAGGACGTTCGCTGCTATCTGTAGAGTTTTCGAAACGTCCTTAATATTACCGACAAAGTTTGAATTCACGGCTCATGAAGCAAATCTCGCCGAGTCTGTAGCTGTAACTTTTATCTATACACGTCCATATCGAGTGACCTGACCCCCCCACCAACTCTCACCTCTGACATTAGACACCAGAACGAGACCAATCCGAGATTAAACTGGACATTTTCAAACCAATCCACCCACAAGGGAAAGCGGCAAAAGTCGCTTTTATTTCCGGAGATTTCCAAGCTTTTAATATTCCCATAAGAGCTATCGGAATTTTTTGTTTGTTTACATTCATCTTTTCTACATACAAACGCTTCTTTCGCCTTTCTCTGCCATCCTTCTCAATCTTGCTCCTCTCCCATTTAAAATTGACATCTAATACCAGTAGACCTTCCTACTCCCAAACTATTGCCAGTTCCTGCTTTATCTCTTGGATGATTCAGCTGAATTTCCCATTAGACGTTAGACCAATTAAATCTTAAAAGCAGCATTTTGTTTGTTGTTGTTTTTATTTTAATTTTGGATTGAGTTTCAAGATTTAAATCATTACTAAAAAGGAGAGGACACAAAACAATTCCTGTGCTGCTCAGCCTATGAATAGTAGCAATGTTATTTATTACCTCCCCTTTTTCCCATTTTAATAAATAAGGTAGTTTTCACTTAAATAAATAACACCATTAAGCCGCAGAGACATCACCTTTTAAAAATAACATTTTAATGTGAAACTTTATCAAATACTTTACAACATCCAGTAATACCTTCATATCTTCCAAAAATTCATATACATTGGTTAATTTAGATCTATTCAACCGGTAGTTATGCTATCCACTAAATACAAAAAAAAAAACATTTATTAAACACCTAATATAAGCTTTACTCTCTTTTTTTTATATACCATTTTGGGAGGTAATCACATTGATGAGGAAAACTCACGCCCGAGCTGTCCCTTAACGGTTAGTTTGATTACCAAGCCAGGAAAGAAGAAGAAAAACGAACAAGAGCGGTTGCATCTCAAAAGGCCGACCAATACCTTTTCTCCGCCACGCCTTCTTATCAGCTCCCTTAGAAGCTTTTTGCATCTATCCTTTGAGAAACGATCCTCTATATAAATGGAAAGATGAAAACACACGAACCACTTATCTCGAGAAACCTGGCTGCTGTAACAAAGAAGTGCTAAGCGCTTTTGATGTGCTTCCGTCTTGAAGTCTTTCTAAAGCTGCCGGTATCACCCGGGAGAGTCAGTTTGAGCTGTAGAATGGGGTCTTTCTTTCTCCTGCCGCTTGTGATCGCAATTAAACGTCTTCGTTCAAGAAGCCAATCTGCCTTTTGTTCATTATCTGTGAGCGAATTATATTTATCTATTACCTAGAAATAATACGCATTTACGGTGGCAATGGATTTCAAGGCAAATAATCTCTTAGACAACCGTTAAGCAGAATTACATCTGGAGACCCCTGGTGCTGTCGCCATATTGGCGCAAGGCTGTCAGTTGATAATCAGAGATTCGAGAGACATTTCTGGACGTGTCTGTTTATTAAAATGATGAATTGTCTAATAATTTCCCCGCTGGAAGTTGACAAGGAAAAACAAATTTTCTTTTTTTTTCTTCTAGAAAATCACTTTTATACCGATAACGACTTAAAGAAAGCTTGTGTGTGTGTGTTAATAAGAAAATCTCGGTGAATTTGAAATCAAATTAGACGAGATGCAGTCTATTTACCAAAATTTCCTTGACGGCTGGAAGATGAACCTACACGTCGCAGTCCATCTGATTCCTGGCAGAAACTATACCATACTACGTTATATATGCACCATTAGTTTGAGAGTGTGGGTCGCTCGAGATTTAGCATACATCTAGTTCGTTGCCATACTCCCTGCACATGTATTCTCCTATACAACCTGACCGTGAGTTTACCATCGTAAACTCATCTCATATTTCATACATAAATCAATTTATTTGCGCTTATCGTTAAATGCATTTTATATAAGGGAATAACTTTTTAGAAGTCTATGAACGTGAAAAATAAAATTATTTGCAAACCTGTGTCACAATCTTTTTTTTAAAATAAAAAAAACAAACTACACTGCCCTGCCAGAATAATTTGGTTACCTGTTGTTACTACGGTGTGTCCTTAGTACGCAACTGACATCTCAGCAGTCGTGGGGATCTTTCTTGTAGTCTCTGTAGAACGTGTTGAAGCATTTCGTCAATGTGGTACGCAAGAGGAAATCCGTGAGATCGGCTTGGAAATGGAATGGGAGAAGAGGCCGTGGTGGAAGAGGGTTGCAACGAATCAAATCGTTTCTCACAACAACAAAAAAGCGAGCTAGGATCCTTGATTTCGGCAGTCCGGTTAACTAGCCACTGGATTACTACGCCTTCCATCGCAATATGTTAGTCTGTTCGGGGGTGAGAAGAGAAACGCCAAATAAAGACAGGCAACAAAGTGCGATTATTTGACGCTAGTACTTGGCTGTCTTGTAGCACGAAGAGCCTCCGACCCATTTGGCACCTTTTTTTTGTCACGGTCTAGGTCCAGGTTCTCCTACATCCGTGAGAGAGATTAATCCAATTTTGTCACATTGGCGGAAAGTGGATGGGTTGTTGTTCTCAGTTGACGATCCAAATCTTCCATAAGAGCTCGATCGAATTCAATACAGGACGTCTGTGTACCCTAGCAAAAATATCAGATGTACTGATTCCTCTTCCAGACTGCGTTCATGCGAGCTGTGTGGCATGTCGCACCACCATTCTGAAGAATAGGGGCGTGTGTGACGTGCTGGTACAGAAGTAGGAGCTGCGCATCCAGCAGAAATGAGATGTTGTTCTTTGAGAAACACCAATTCTTCTTGCCACCATGCCGGATTGCCACACACACCATGACACTCCCGCTCCCATTGTAGCCATGGGATAAAAACAGTGGAGTTTAAAAAAAAAAAGCAAACCTTTGTTGGGTTTTCTTTCCCCAGAGCAAAATGCAACCTTCGAGACACGAATTTCCGAAATGTGGACTTAACGCAAGAGACTGAACACCACCAACACCGAAAAGTCTTTCCAGACCTCTGTCCTCCGACCAGGTTTTTCAAAGTGCTTTCATCATTGTTAGGCGGAAAGGGTTTATTTACGAAGGTGGGGATGTCAGTGGGTCGTTTTCCGGGTTTATTTCTATGCTCTGTCAACAAAGGGGTCTCGCCGCCGAGCGCGGACGTAAGAGAGACTGCGCTCTCTTCATCCGGTGCCGCTGAAGCTCCGGTTCCTTCGCCTTTAACAGACCGCAGATCCACGAAAACTGTCAGGACCTCGGCCCCCCCCCCAAACTGGGCTCTAATGGCACTGCACCGAGGACATGGAGAAACGCGACCAGGTCCCCTTGTTTTCGGCGATAGTGGCTATCTATCCGATACGCGGCAGGGGCAGGGGGCAGTATGTGAATTGCTTCACTGATGGGGGGTCCATAATGATGACAGATCGCCCTTATCGATTTCGAATAGAAAATAATATCTTAAGAAGAAAAAAAAAACCTGCGAATAGAAGCAAAAATGAGGGAGGGAGAAAGGGTCTGCGAGCGATGGTGCCCTAATTTGGAAATTTTATCCTCAATCTTATTAAAGTCTGCGCTTTAAAACCGATTATCATTTAGAAACATTAAATCATTCGCCAATTAGTTGACTATAAGCCACCATTTTCAATAGTCGATCTCCGGATCTCAACCCTGACCCTGAACTCGCTCGCGAAAGACCTGATGGAAGGGAGGCCAACTAACTGGTGTTCTGCAGTTGGGTAACGACTCGCTCGAGAAATGGGATCGCTGCCTTCACAGTGAACTCGGCGCTCGTGTCGATCAGTCAGTCACCAAGCAAAAACCGAGAATGTTTCAGATGAGAATCTCTTGTGCGAAAAAAATCCTCCGTGATCGCGCTACATCTTCCTCCCCCCCCCGAATGTATGTATATTTCCTGACGGCCACGTGCTTATACATGCAGCGGCGTGCGCCGGTAAGCTGCTGAGTACACACACGGGAGCCTCGTGGAGGGCTGCCATGGGATGGGGTACATCAAAGCTGTAGGTTTTACTGGGATACAGGAAACCCTGCCCCGCCATTAGTCAGTAAGGAAGCTGTCTGTCTCCAACCTGCTGCCCGCTTTCCCTCCACTGAAATAAATGAAGAAACCGGTGATCGCGGTGGGATAGGCGAGTGAACGCTTAACTCCACCCACCGTCCACTACGGCGGCCGTCCCTGAACCAGCGCGGCTCGAGAAATACCACTTACAAGACGATGCTTCCCACCAAATCCTGTATTTGACGTCGCGCAGCGCCCCTTTCGCGAACCTTACTCGATGACGTCATTAGATATCTCGAAAGTGAGGGAAGTACGTTTTCTTCCCCGTGTTCTGTACAACCCGACGGCCGTTTTCTGATGAGAGAGAGAGAGAGAGATGGGTGAGAGAGAAAGAGAGAGAGAGAGAGAGGGTGAGAGAGAAAGAGAGAGAGAGAGAGAGAGAGTTAGAGAGAGAGTTAGAGAGAGAGAGCGAGAGAGAGAGAGAGAGAGAACTTCGCAGTGAAATATGGATGGGCGCGAGTGAAACAGACGTTGCTTCAAGCGTCTACCAAAAGGCCCTCGGTGTCCAGGAGAGTTCCTCCCCAAAGAGAGGCCGAGCGCGCACTGCCAGAGGCCGCCGCTCTGTAACGAATTGGGAAGCTACGCTGCAAATCTGCTTCAAGGATGTAACTTGAAGTCGTCGGCCCCCCTCCCTCCACACACACACGTTTTTTTTTTTGTCAGTGTTGTGAGTTACCGTTAGGCAATTATTTCCCTTAAAAATCCGTGTTTTTTTTCTCTCTCGAGATGTTGCGCATTAATTGGCTGTCAAATAAAATGCCATTTATCCATCCCGTCCCGATTTCCACCAGGTCAACGGTTTAGTGGAAGAATCCCGAATGTTTTCCCCGCTGTTGCCGTCTGATTAAAGTACATCTCGGGCCGACCGAAGAACACCTTCCTCCTCCTCCTCTTTGTCTCTCTCCCCCCCCCCAGCACGGTTTGCCAGTGTGAGCCTTCTTACCGCCAGTTAGTTGTAAGTACAAATGATCATTCTATCGGCCCCTGACAATTAATTCGATGTAACTACCGGGCGAAAGCTGATACGCTGGCTGCTCGGACGGGGAGACCATTTTTGGAGTGGTACAGCTCCCGGCCGCGCGGTCCCAGCGAAGTGCTCCCCGATACAGTACAAGTGGGAGCCGCTAAAGAAAACAGCTGCTAGGGGCTGTACTTCCCGTGAGTCGGGCCTCTAAGGAAGATGGACTGGCTACACCCGGGTCCTGAAGTCCGTGGGGGCAGGAGCTTAAGAACATTCGCCGAGCTTCGGCTTTTTGAACGGGGCGCCCATAAATAAAAAAAAAGGGGGGGTAATAAACGTGAGCCGACATGTTTTGTCTATTTTAATTAGCGTATATGCCGCGTAAAGATAATTAGTACGTCGCTGGGGCCTCCGGGCGCCGTGCCAGCTCCCTAACAGCTCAAGAAACGGCGCCTCGTTGGTGTCTGGCGCCCGGTCTGTTGTCAGTGCGTCTGCTGTACCCGGCGGCATCATGGACGCGAGAATCACGTGACCGGCGCGTCCCGGTCAGAGATTTAGCTTACATCGAAGTGCGGCTGAAGAGAAGAGAGGATTATTTTTTTTAAAAAAAAAAAAAGATGGGCGTTCTTCCCCAGCACGGCCCCTCCTCCCCTTCAGTCGGCCTGAAGACACGAGCGGCGAGCTTCTCGCGTGCTCCATTCACTACTTTACACGGCTCCAAATAACGACTTTTCACTGACCCCTTATTTCTGCGCGCGCCCCGGTCTTACATCGACAGTGAATCTCCAGTTTACACGCTGACCGACCAAAGTACAGAGAGAATCCGGCGATGTAAAGGACCCGAAATTTCCCAGTCCGCTACGCTCAGCCCAGCCGGCCCCTACTTTTGCGGGCTCTGTGCACCGACTCCCTACCGTAGAGAAGCTCTTCGGGGACAGCGGTCCACGTTCTCGCAACCGGCTTTTCGCTCGACCCCCGGTGGCTGCGGCGTTAGGGTTTGGTGGGGGGGGGTGGGAATGCTTTCAGAGTGGGTTAGGGGCTGAACCTGGACCCTATCCCTCACACTAAACTCTCCGCGTGGCCGACCTCCCAAGATTTCCGGGCCGACGACCCGTCGTCTACCCCCCAACTCTTGCTGGCCTTACGGTGGCCAGGAGCTAGCAATATCACCGGTACGTCTTCCCTAACTGGGGGATACCCACCGATATTTTCCTGGCAAGCGTAGGAGGTTAATTCAGGCCGACTGGAACAGAGCTCCCCCCCCAATCCTCCTCGTAAATTACGCACGTGTTCGCGTTATATACACAGATATATCCGTGTTTCTGAATCTCTGCCAATCTTATTTCGTGTAGCCAGCGAATTATCGCTGGTGCCGTTTAGTTACCTAATGAATACACGCTCTGGTTGTCAAGCTAACAGCCAAACTCGGTCTTTATTTTAGAGTAATTGCTGCTGCCTCTTAAAAATGGCAGCCGAACCCCGTGTAATCCCCTTCGGGTGATCCGGTTTCCTTCCACATCACCTTACACCTACTGGTTGATTAGTCGGACATACCTATTTTCGTATTTTGTGTTTTTTTTTTTTTTTTTTTAAATGTTATTATACTCGAGAAAGTAGCAAAGGTGAGCCATGCGAAGCGGGATCATCGCCTATTGCCCATGCGCTGTGTGTGACCCCGATGGCTGAAGAAGTGACTTCCGGGCTGGTTAGACCGCGGGTACTGTTCAGGCGTATATAAGGCAACAAAGTGACTTCACTACCTAGTCTCGTAAAGTTAACTGGTTTTTTATTTTGAGTGCATCATTGTCTGGTGTGTTGTCGTTCTTATTACTTACTCAACAGAGAGCACGGGGCATTACCTACAGTGGTATGGTAGGGGGGGTGAAGGAAGGGGAGATAATATCCGAAAGCAAAAAGTGCGCATGCTGATTAGTTCCTCTCAAAGACAAAGAAAACGCAACACCTGTCTTTGTTTATACCTGCTTGAAGCGTAACTGTCACAACGAACGAGCATGATAACTTTATACGAAAGCCGTTGTAGAGTATATTAAATTTACAAGTCATCGCTTCCGAATAATTTTTTCTCAGACCCCAGTATTTAATGATGCGTCCCATTCCGATCTTCTCGTACAGTTTACAAACCGGGGCCGTCGGCTTCTCTATCTGTTGCTGTAGATGTTGAGTTATTCCCCTTGTGGAGCGGCGCCGTTTGAAGTCTGACAACGGCTCGATCCCACGACTGAAGGGGGGGGCGTGGTGCATTCGGAGAAAAGGCGATATACACCGAGACATCGCTTCGCTGGTTCTGCAAAAACGGCGCAGATGTTGGCTGCAACATTTCGCCAGTCTGTCAACCTACGTCCACACTGATCAGGGATATTCTGTACTTGAGTCAAACGTCATCCCGTGCCATAGCGCCGCTGCTGCCTTCCTGGGAGACAGCCGTTCGTTCGTCTTCGCCCCCGACTACTTTAGTGTCCACCAGCCTCGTTCACGTGAAAGCTTATCTTTGATGAAAACAGATGTGGTTGAGTTCATCCGAAGCTACTGGACCAACAAGTGAAGTCGGTCCCGTCTGGCGCCGCACTGCGGAGATGATGGCGCGGGATTCTGGGTATCTTCCTGGAGTCTGCGATCTCAAATAAATAAACGGTCCCTGTTGTTGTAGCCTGGTCAGTCTCGAGGCCTGGCCGACGGTTCAGTTATGCGCTTAGACGACAACAGTGTGATACTACTAATGTAATGACACCGTTTTTGTACTTGCACAAGTAATCTGCAAGAATGCGTCATTTCCGCGGATTCGAAATTTCTCCTTAAAAATCTACTTCAGCAATTAAAACGTTTATTTTTGCATAGTCTTTAGAAATGCTTCCTTTTCACTGATTTTGAGTATTTAAAAACAATAAAAAATGCAATGCCCAACAAACTAAAAAGAAAACGTATACGGACTCTTTCTTTTATTGTGCAAAAGTCCATCCTTTCACCGTACATTTTTCTAATGACCCAAAGAGGCTGTTGATTATGAAAAAACGGATCGAACAGCTGAGCTTAGCACAGTGATAGGTAGAGAAGACGGAGTAATGTCCCCTCCTTCATATCTTTAATGTTATGAAACATTATTATAGTTTGGGCTTTTATAATATTCTAAAATTTACAAATTATGATGATTAATCTGGATGAAGCAAATCCATACAGTATGCGCTCAGTTTCATTTCTTCCCAAATTATTATTATTATTATTATTATTATTATCCAACGTAAGCTGGAGTATTAACTATGAATAATCTTTTATTAGTCCGTCTTCAGTGTGTTCATCAGGAACCAGAAGCTCTTACCAAAATAGTCTAGGTTTTCTCCACACGTCAGCAGCATCACGTTCTTGTATTATCATTATAAATATCTCACCTGATAAATGAATTTATCTTAGTCTTCACATCGGACAGCATGAGATGAGATTTTATGCCTATCCTACGGAGAGAGAAAAATTTTATTTTACTATGAGTGTCCAAGTAACACGAAAGATAACATGATAGAAAAGTTTGGTTTATATCTAATCAAATAAAGAAAACAAGTGCACGGGGGGGGGGTGAAAATAAAGCATAAAAGTAATAAATAGTTGATGTTTTAAATGACTTTAAAAAAACAAATAAATAAGGAATCTGCTTTAATATACTACAAAACTAAAAACTTCTTTTTTTTTTCAAACAAAATTACTTATACCATCATTTTTACGGTATTTCAGCAAATCTAAGCTATTAATATCCTTCAAAAATATATCTAAAAGAGAAGACAAAGATCTTCTGACAAGAAGATTGCAAACACCGTTGGTACGTCATAGCTGTGCAGTGCTGTACGGCGCTCGTAAACCTTGTGACTGTCTGTTGACTTTTTTTAAAAGCGATTTCGGAAAATTTGACAGGATTGGTTTAATTGTTTATTTCTTACATGCATTTAATAATTTTCCATCGGTACTTTTAGCACCGAAATCGAATCCCGAAATACGCTGGCGATGAAGCAGTTTGACAGTTGGCTTCAGTGAGGTCTTGCAAAGCCCTGCACACGTAATAAGTAGAGATTGAGAATGCAGAGTCGTGTGTCGAGGATAGAGCCCCCCCCAACATATGCGCAAGGGGTTGGGGAGGGGGGGAGAGAGCCACTCAGCCGGCCGCCACGAAAATACTGCCGTTTTTGGACACTAAACAATAAAGCAGAAGTCCTCGGAAAACAGCCGAGTAACTCAAATCGCGCCAGGCAGACGGACGGGCGGCCATGTTTTGTAGTAACTCCGAGGTGGTTCGACGAAAATTGCTCTGCCAGACGACACACACCCCACCCCCCAACCCTTACACGATCAATGTCTGAAAAATAAGAGAAAAATAACCTGGATTCAGCTGGGGTAAAAAATGTCTGTTCTGAGAGGGCGCCCTGACAATAATAATGTCTGCAGTGGTCACTGAAGAACGCTTTCACGCCCCGGCCGACTGTCGGCGCTCTCATCCGTTCTGCTGCCCTCAGCTTCCAGAATGCTTGCCTCGCAGGATTTCACAAACCAGATAAGACCCTGTTAATACCCAAACCCTGCTCTTTTCATCCACCAGTTTCCGTGAACCTGTTTGCGGCACGGCTGCCCGAAAACGAGGCTTCTTCTGGCCTCTACTTGTTCTTACGACTTACGATCACGTGCTTGTCATGTGACTGCAATGACCTATTTAAGTCTCGGCTATCAGTATTCTGTATTTCACTGTTCGCCGAAACAGCAGATATATTTGCAAACGTTTGCGTCAATAAACCTGGTTTCTGTTTGTGCTACACTGTTGTTGTTGTTTTTTTTTAAATTAGAACATTGTTACTGCCCTTTAAGGGTGGCGTCCAATCAATTTTACGTTTGCTTTGTCCTGTTGTCATTCTAAAGCGGATCTGAATTAAATCAGCAGCACTGGAGTCGTCCCTTGATGATTATACAAATTGTTTTCCTTTTCGTCTTCTCTCTGTACTGACGACGTCACATCTCTCTCTCTCTCTGTACTGACGACGTCATCTCTCTCTCTCTCTGTACTAACGACGTCATCTCTCTCTCTCTCTGTACTAACGACGTCACATCTCTCTCTCTGTACTAACGTCGTCATCTCTCTCTCTCTCTCTGTACTGACGACGTCATCTCTCTCTCTCTCTGTACTAACGACGTCACATCTCTCTCTCTGTACTAACGTCGTCATCTCTCTCTCTCTCTGTACTGACGACGTCATCTCTCTCTCTCTCTCTACTAACGACGTCATCTCTCTCTCTCTCTCTGTACTGACGACGTCATCTCTCTCTCTCATCAAGCAAAAAAATAAGCCACAGACAACATGTATTTCATTCTTACAATTTAACCTTCTCTTTAAAATAATCAAAACTATTCTTACTTCACCCTGGAAAATCGCCATAAAGAAAAAGCAGACTCCTCCCAAAAAAACACACACACAATCACAATATTTTAACTCTGTGTGTATATTCCATTTATTGTTTTCAGAGTTTTGTTTGTGTGTTCAGGGAGTGAACATGGCCGCGTCTCTCTTCCGCCACTTCAGTGAAAAGATATTTACGAAGAACCACGTGCAAAACTCCCACCCATAGTTTTAGACCTGTCGGCGCGAGCTCTCGCGGTCCGGGAGGTTTCCTGACTTGGCTGCTGGATTATAGACCGCGAGCTCACACGCTGGGTTGGTTCTCGTCAGGGTGGGAGGCCACGATCGAAAGTCCCCATAGAACTCTTTTCAGTCTTGGGGGGGGACATGTGACAGGGAGATTCGACCAACCGAGTGGGCCCCGACCGGGAGTCGAACTAATTTTATACATATGTCAAATAAGGTATTTAATCAAGGTTCGGTAACACAGGAGATAGCCAGCCCCCAACTGTGGTATTTTAAAGTTAATTTATTTCCCTTCTTCATTCTTTTTTTTGGAAAAAGATCTGATATTCATTTTTTCCCCGTTATTATTTAACTTTGTTTTTTTTTTTTAAGCACGATATTCTACACAATGTTTCCCGATAAAGAAACCCTTAATCGCTTTACCAGTAAAACCAGACTTTAGGATACTTAACTAGTACGAATGCAAAAACATGCTGTGCTAAAGTCCAGAAATGTTAGTTCGGTATATCTCCACCAGGGAAGAAGTTTAATAACGCTAAAAAATACTACTACTACTACTAATACTAATAATAATAATTAGTAGTAGTAGTAATAGTAGTAGTAATAAGTAGTGGTGTCTGGAAACTTGTTGCCATGGTAATGACGTGAAAGCTAATCTCTTTGGGTACCAACCGTTTTAAAGAATATTGGTTGCTTCAGGTTATGTCGGTAACCTTCTCAGAAATGTCTAGACTTCTTGACGTCATCGGTAGCATCCTTTCTACTTCTTTGTTTCTCGAATCTTCATCCAAGGGTTGGCTCGTTCTCGGAACCTGAGCCCGCTGCACCGGGTTTAATCACCGCCGCTGTTACTTCCATCACGATCATTTTCGCTCATCAGGTGAGAAGGGTTTCGCGGGGACCGGGAATATAAAAACCGGATGGAGTTCGGGAAAGAGAATTCCTGAAGCCGCGCTTGCGTCACACCGACTCCTGGCTTCGTCGGAGCAAATTGCTTCCAGAAATTCCTCGTCACACGATACGCAGCTCCAAGAATGTCTGCGTACTTTCGTTTTCACTGTCTGCGTCAGGGTCGTGTCGCTTCGTGTTTGTTCCGGTCGGCAACCACCGTCCTGCGCCCTTTCCCCGGCACGGTCCGCCGCGCGCTCATCACGCCTGATGGCGACCGGTATCTTGTTTCCGCCTAGACGCGCTTGGCCAACTGCTTCCGTAACTCGTTGTATCCTCCTCTGAAGATGCGCTTTGGCTGTGAAGAGGTGTAAACATACAAACATACATGAAACACGAGTTTGCTGTGGTCCGTTACAAGTAACTCAAGTCTCAAAGGAGAAACCGCGTATCCGCTGACGTCATATACTTAGTGTGCTACGCGCCGTGTGACGTCATGCTACACGTGTTGTACCATGGCCGGCTGAGCACGCTAATTAGGCATCGAGGTGGTTAACTTCGAAAACGCAATCAATGCGTATTAAAGCAAAATTGTCTTTACAACTAAGAGGAGGAGGAGAGGAAAAATATCGGGAAAGAAGCGGTGCATAGTGAAAAAAAAAAAAAAAAAAGTAAATCAAACTGTTTCAGGTTCAGGGGCCACCCACCGGTCACCTTATGCTTCCTTTTTATGCGGTCGGTGGTCCAGTGGTTAGCGATGGGAGGCAGGGGCCTGAGCTCGATCTCAAGTGGGGCACGCACCTCCCTCAATCGGTTTATTCTCGCTCTTTTTCACCAGCCGGCCGTCCGTCCGTCCGAGTTTCCTTTTATCTGGAAATGATCAGTAGAGGTTTCTCCCTTCCCACCGCCTTTACTACCCCGGGCGCGGGGTAGATCCACACACTGAGACTGGGTGGGGCCCGGCACGGCCACGACTATCGCCAAATAAACGTGCTTATGTGCCGTCTACACGGAATTTACTCCCCGCTCATACCGAACGACTTCGTTTTTGGCGGGTCTGTATGTCAGTTGCTAAACATGGCATAAAGAAGAATTCTGCTGGTCGGCATTTACTATTTTAAAACCAATTGTCTTCCACAACAACAGAGGACAGCGCCCAATCGGTGGAATAAGTTTTGGCTAGCGGCTCTGGGCACCGAAGGCAGTCTGCGTGGACAGTTTTAGGAGCCATACTGAGATCTTCTGAAACCCCCTATTTTCTCATGAAATCTCCTTGGCGTTTAATTGTGAGAAGCAGCAGAAACTTCCTCGTCGCGTTTTCATTTTTTTTTTTTTTCTTTTCTTTTCGCGTAATGAAATCTGAGAAGCGCGGAGAGTTTATTTGCTAATGGATCCGAAAATCAGACGCGGGCGCTTAGCAGACAGATTGTTTAGCCATCTTTATCCCGGCGTGCCTAGATACGCTATCAAGTTTCCGGCTTTGCGTACGCACCGCTGACTGGTTTTACACGTGACTCGACAACCGGTCAAATGTCACGTTTAAAAAAGACAAACAAGCAAACAAACAACAACAACAACAAAAACTGACTTCGTTTTGTTGTTGTTGTTGTTTTTTCCTACATATATAAAATGGCGTTTTTATCTTCTTCACGACGAGGGCGTTAGTTTCAGAACTCTGTTGCAATTTCACGCGTGAATGTTCTGAAGATTTTCACGCCGAAAGTTCTATTTAGATTCCCCACATTCCGATGTTGGTTCTTTGCAGTTCTAATCTTCCACTTAATTCCTACATCCGCATAACAGATCAGCCCGGTTTATCCGGTTTCTTTACCCCCCCCCACCACCTTAACTGTATTGACAAGTGTGTTTTTGTTTCAAGTATCGTTTTGCATATGTCAAATGTGGGCATAATTAGGTTAAAACTACTTGAGCGGCGGGCATCCAGTTGTAGCTGGAAGTCTGGGTTCGGACCGCCCACGACGTCCCCCTGTTAAAGGGAAATTCTTGATATTCCCAAATTAATTAACAGCGGGAAACAATCCAGAATTTACAATGGCTTCGTTCCGCCTGTGAGATTATTTGATTCTGTGAACCGCCCAGAATCTCAGTGCCTACTCTGCTCAGAGAGGCATCTGAAAAGAGATCTAAGGTTTATATTGCGGCGGGTAGCGGGACAGGTCGGCCCTATCCAGGCGATGAAGAAGTTGGCAACATCGCCGAAGCCGCCACTAGAGTATCCAGGGAGTCAGGCCCAGTACCGACTTCCCGTGCGCGAAAGAACCAGCCGAAAAAAATTAAGGGGGCTACACAGACTTAAATCTGGAATCAACGTATGCCTTGATTTGAAGAAATTAGAATTTAAAAATTTGCAAAGGGACGTTTCCAAGTTGCCCATAGATCTACAGACCACGAACTCGTCATCTTCTCTTAAATCTCCTCGTTCATGGGGGACAGATGCGGCCACTTCAGGGATGCGCCCCAATTTCGGCGTGGCTGAAACTGTTCAACGTTGTCTCGGGGAATGGCCAAAATACATCCAAGACAGACAACTCTGCTGGGACAGGCAGCGCTGATGCAGTGGCTTTTTCGTTTGGTTTTGTTTCAAATATCAGTTTAGGCAATCAGTGTAGTAAAATTCATCCCTATTTTTAATGACTAACAACAAGCCAAAAGGCCGTCTCGACGTGGTATTTGGAAGAGAGTAAATGTCTTTCATATCCAATGCCATAGTCAGCTATTCTTCATGCCAGAGTCGAGTCCGTTCATAAGTAACTTCGCGGTTTCAGGTAGCTTCATCCCGCAGAGCGAGCCGGCACCCCTCAGAACCGGTGTCTGAAAGGGGTGCCAACAGAAGCAGCTAATGAAAATGATGAAGTTTGCATTTAATTTAATTTTACTGTGTTTAACTTTTTGTTTATTTTTTCACTTTAAGGAGATTTTGCGGATTTTCTTAAAAGCCTGGAAACAAGAAAACATCAAAGAAAGCTGTCTGTGAATAGCCCGCTCCCAGGAAAGAAACACCTTTATTAAGAGCAAAGCTGCAATAATTTACTCGAAGTAAAACATGACTGACCTATACAATGAGCAAAAGTGTGATTTATGTTGTTCAGCTTTAAGAGAGACTTATCCGGGTCCGTTCTAACCAATCGTGAGATAAATTCAAATGATCTATTTCTCACTTGACTTTTGATTTTTAAAAATAAAATGAATCAAGCATTTAATTTTCATGGAAATTTTCTTTATACTCTTAAAATAAAATGCACTTTTCATTCCTTTTTTTTTTTTTTTTTACTTATTTGCCACGAAATTTCAATTTGCTTATTCACCCTACAGCTTCCGACAAATAATAAGGATACCGCAAAAATTCTTCAACACCGAGATGGCCACTTCCGCTATGCAGTGCGAGGTCGCAGAGAATAGCAGGTTTCGCGCGGATTGGCTATTTTAGGGAAAAAAAATATTTGCTTGTGCAGTAACAATGAGCTCTCGTGAGACTGGCGTGAATTTGGCTTTACACGTCTTATACAACTAAAAGCGCTCGGCCCTCATCCGACAGTTTCGTAGATTCTGAGTTTGAAAAAAACCATTTGTCTAATTACTGAAGAAAACAACTTAAAATATAAAAGAAAATTATTATCGCTATTTTGTTGTTGTTTGTTTGTTTTTCAAGGGAAGTAACTTTTTATGCGGATACATAAAAGAAAGTAACGCGAAAATGCATCACCGACTACGCAAGAGGATGGATGACACTTCAAAACCGTATCCATGTCAACCCGACCGGAATTCGCTGCATGGCTGGCAGTGGTATCATCACCTGTTCAGCCCTAGCCCGCCGTGATCTGTTTGTTGGCAGACAATGTGTAATGAATGGCTCTTTTCCAGACCTTTTCGAAATTTAGTCATCTGGATATTGATAACAAAGTCGCCGGAAAGAAAAAAATATATATATATATATATATTCGTCATGCAAAGCGAGGGCTAATGGCTATTTTAGGAGGAAATCTTTGCTCATTTGGTAGGCGCCATACTCTCCGGCGAGTCGGGTTGGCAAGTGTCTGTCTGGCTTTGTTTCTTCGTGGCCTGCTAACCACCACCACCACCACCACCAGGTTCGCATCACCGCAGACCTGGGAGACAGATGCCCCCCCCCCTCCCGGCTGACGTCAGAGTCGAACGCGCGCACGCACACGCCAGCCAGTACCCCCTGCGATAATAGAGCTTATAAAACAACGGAATGCCACGAATGCCGGTCCTCGGATCGGATTGCCGCAGACGCTAACCTGTACAGTTTGAGAAAATACGTGTCACGTGTTTTGGCCCCCCCCAATCATTAATTAACCCGCTGAAGAAGCGACGTAAACTTTAAAAAAAAAAAAAAAGAAGTTACAACCGGGGATTTGGGGAGAAAATCGCCAAGTCGGAGAACAGAGCAAAAGACAAAGACTGCCTAATTTATAAAGAGAACTCATCCGCTTCCGATCTAATGTTTGCGCATATTAATTACCATTTTTTTTTTAAATTTGAAACAAAAAAGGATACACGTTCTGAATATTCTTCCTACATCATCTCCAGATCACCCATGAATCGCTCGAAACCGACCAAAAACAGTACAAGAGAAGGTCCATTTGCCCGATTTATTCCCAGATTAAGTCTGATTACCGAAATTCTCCTTGACAGGTAGGAATCTCTGGCACCGGCAGAAGCGCTGTATTTGGTGCCGTGACCTGGAGTTGTACTCGTGTAATCCGCCTCTCTCTTCACTGCCAATAAGTCTATTATCTCCTGTACATCTATCCCCTCTCTATATATAGCTGTCCCTTCTGACGTCAAGGCGGCGTTGGCGGCGCGCTGGGGGTCCCCTCGGCGCGGGTTAACTCTCAGTAAGTCGGTCACCTAGAATGTACTGAATGTAGAAGAATCTTCGCTTTCAACTTGACGCGCGAATTACGAGTGGGGGCTGTCTGTGGCTCCCTTCTCGATTCTCCGCGCCGCGCGTGTCACGAATAAGGGAGGGGGGGGAATTCCCCCTTATTTCTACTTTGGATTAGCCGCACCGACCGCGGCTCGTCGGACAGAGAAAAACTCCGGGTGGAGGGGGAAGGGTTAAAAGTTTCCAAGGCTCACGGATGCCGATGTTCAGAGCGCCGAAGTTTCTGGTGGGGAGGGGAGACTTCGGAACAAAAAAAAAAAATGAAGAAAATTTGACTGATTTACGGTCGAAAATATTTTTAAAAAATACCTGCATATTGCTGGATGCCGCAGAGCATTGCCTTTAAGCCATGACCTGGAGATACTACTATCAGCGGTCGTAGCCACAGCCTCTTTCCGCTATAAAAAAAAAAGGGGGAGGGATTAGCGTCTCATCTATTAATAATCTTATTTTCTTACGCGTTTGATTCAACATTTTTCTATAATCCCTTCTTGGTCTTCAAAATCCTCTACTAATCGACAAGAGGATCGGATGATGCTTTCCCCAGGAGAGAGTTACCGTTCGTCGCATATTACGAACGGGAGATAATCGATAAGTTGGCAGAACGTTCGCCTGGCGGTTGGCAACAGTGAACGACGGCTTAGATGATCCGACCAGGATTATGAACCGTTCCGTTGTTGATTTGTCATTGACACGAACAAAAAAAAGGGCTTTCGAGTGGTAAACAATTTTTTTTTTTTAAAAAAATTTTAAGCTATGGAAAAAAAAATGCCTGACGAGGAAAGTGGTGGGAGGCGGCTGATGGTGAGTTCAGGAATCGATCACCTGTCTCTTCAGTAAAACGAAAATCCAACCCGATGCATCTGGACGAAAGTATACATGTTTTATTTAAACGCAGTTATTTAGACACGAACCTGAGAGGCCAGGAGTAAAAAAGACTTGTGTTGTTATCTCACCTTCGAACTTAAAACAAGAACAGAAATCGCCAAACGGTTTCGGATGCGCAGAGCTAAGCTATCAGGAATACGGCGATGGCCAGCTCTTGTTTATTACAATGGGCGCCGTAGGTCTGGGAACGTAATCAGAGAGAGAGAGAGTGAAGAGAGAGAGAGAGAGAGAGAGAGAGAGAGAGAGAGAGAGAGATGGAGAGATGGAGAGATGGGGGAGACAGAGAGAGAGAGAGAGAAGATGGAGAGAGAGATGGAGAGATGGAGAGATGGAGAGAGAGATGAGAGAGAGAGGAGAGAGGAGAGAGAGAGATGGGGGAGAGAGCGAGAGAGAGAGAGAGATGGAGAGAGAGAGAGATGGGGGAGAGAGAGAGAGAGATGGAGAGATGGAGAGAGAGAGAGTGGAATGACGTCAGAATGGTTCATTTATAGGCTGGTATTTGATGATGACAGCAATGAAGCGTAACAACATTTTAAAAGGTACAAAACAGAAAAGGTTTTCGCGTTAATGAAGAAATTTCTTCTTTTGTCTGTTCTATTACCGTTACTCGTCCCCGCGTAATTATTTTATCCCGACGCCTCTTCTCTTCTCTAGTCCACAAAACTCTAAAATCGAAGAGATGTTATGGCCAACTTCTCGATAGAAATATTATTCTCGCGACTACTGGAAGCACTAAGGCGACCGCACTGGTCGAGTTATTGCCAAACGGTAACTCTCCCTGTGTTGTTTGTCGAATAAGGAAGCACAGCATCCTTGTCACTAATTAGACGACACTTCGCATCATCTGGTCCGCCGAATGAAAACCTATCATTGCTGAACTTTCTAGAATTATGTTCACAGCTGTCACTGGTTTTGACCAGATAGCGGGACCCATGAGGCGGGATAGACGATACTCGCGGGAGATGGATGCTTGGACCTTCGGTAACCTTAGATATGGAATTCTTTGTGACGGAATTTTGATCTAATTTGATCTTGAAGAACGCACAAGTAGCCGTATCGTATTGTGTATCAAACATGCCTGATATGTAATGGCGTCGTAAGATCACTTTGTCGTCGGGGGTCAGGCGTTCTTATCTTCCCTTGTAGCTGATATTTCACGTCCGCCTGAGGAGAAGACTGGGGTTAAAGAAAGAATGGGTTTGTCTAAACCACTTATCTAGTACTGATAAATAGGAGCTGGAACGAAATTGAAAACCTTAACACAATAAATTGTTTGCAATTCACAAAAGAATTCACACGCACAAAAACAAAAATACGGCTTGCTTGCTTTTATAAATAATGGCTAGCAAGTTTGAGCCTAAATTTGGCAGCTGTGTTGACAGAAAATTTGTCACATCGATAAGTTTCGAATTCAGCTGCACTAACATTTCAGTAAAGTAAACAGTCCAATATTTAGTAGTTACCAGTGGTTATAGCTAAGTAAGCTATCTAACAGAGCGCTGACTGTATCACAAATAAGATATATAATATTTGGTGATAAACAAATGTGATTTTCTTTAGATTTCTTTTAATCTCCGCGTTGTTCCGTTTAGAAAAGAATTAATCGTGTGATGAAAAAGAAGTTAAGTCTTTATATTAAAAAAGCGACGTGTAGCATCATCAATATGGCAAAATATTTACCTTTCCGCGAATATTAAAATATGAGATACAAAAGTCGGAGGTTAGTGAGGACAGGTAGACTGCATCTCTACACGGTAGTTACTGACATACAATGATGAAGATGATCTGACACAATATTTAATGATACATTAGAGACGTGTTTCTGACTAGTAAAAACGAGTATTAGCATCAATTATTTTCTAGTTAACTTCTTCATAGCCTTCTCAATTTACTATGTGAGCATTTTATTTCTCCAAATAAGAATTAATTTCCTGGTTATGTTATTGAAAAGCTACTTATTTACTAGCCTGTTTTATGGAAAGTCGTAAATAAGTTAAAATTTCACAAAAGAACGATAAAACCAAAGCCAAAAGCTTTCTAAAACATTCGCTTATATTTTGTTTATTCAATTCATTTAGTTAGAAGTTCATACTTTAATTAAATAATCTGGAAATTTGAAAGATAGTGTGGGGAAAACTTAAGAACAGAATAAACGTATTTAGTGGGCGATCAATTTAAATATCCTCCATCTAGAAGCCATAAAACAGAGAAAACTGAGGAAAACTTTAAGGGCACACAAACACCATTCGGCTTTAATGCTGAAGCGACACGTTAACAAAACCTTATTTGGGATAATCAACGGCAACTGAAATTCACACCAAAAAAAGAGGATGCACGACGCCTCGGCCAGAACTGAGGCTGTAAATGTCCACTGTCACCGGGAGAAAATGCCTCAAATGATCACAAAACAGAGCGATTTCAAGATAATATGATGGCTGAAGAATCTCTCTTCCATCTCCATCTACACGCTATTTCCTTCAGACACACAAACCTATTTTGGCGTCATAATAGGATCCAGTCAGTGCCAACCAGATGCTGATATTCCGTTTTTTTTTTTTTGTTTTCAAAAACCCTGACGAACCGAACAAACACAAAATATTTTTTTTTTTTTTGGGAAAAGTAATAATTTATGAATGTCCGTCTGCTGGAAATCGTTAAAACATTGTTTCCTTTGTTTGTTTTTTTGCACACTACCATTAATCACATCTCCGAATCTATGACTAAATATTATAAGGTCGTTCTTTTTTAACGTTGGCTGCCCGCGGAGGAGAGAAGACTGCACGAGGCGTTCCGTTTCGGTAACCAGTTACCATATTTCCAAGACCAGAACAATGGCGGCGATCGCACGGCAACTGGAGGGAGAGTGAGGGGGGGGGGGAGAGACCGACTATTACGCCAGGTGCAGCAGGCGGTTAAGCGGAAAAGTCCTACTAAAACCCTTCTGTCTTAGATGTGACAGGAGTGATGAAAGCAACCCCTTCCTCCCCCCGGAGGGGGGGGCGGGGGCCGTCTAGAAAAGATGGACACGTATTATGGCTGTTTGGTAGCCATCTTTACGGAATGGCGAAAAGAAATTTATTTAGTGGAGAAAGCTACGGCTAAGAACAACAACAACAACAACAGTAATATATTGTAGCGAAAGCGATCACCAGTAATGAAAATAACGATGATGGCAGTTAATATTTGTGTTCGTATTGTTGCTAAGAAAGCGACTGGTAATAATTAAACTGTCTACTAAACCATATTCTGTTCAGATACCACGTGTTCGATTTACTCTATAGGAAGCCGGCTGCCTGTCGGATTTTCCTTCTCCCCGTCCACCAATCGTCAACTAAAATCTAATCTAATCCAAGAGCCCTAATTTATGCGATTTGCGTTTCCTTAAGGGTTCTCCAAACGGGGATCGCTGAAGTCTAAAACGCGCTCTGCTGCCAAGTCATTACGCCCTGCCACTGGTAAACTTGGCGGTACCACAGATCGACGAGAAACGTCGAGATCCTTGGCAGTCTGTCGTTGACTCTGAACGGCCTAGAGCGCACAGGATCTTGGGTAAACCAAAAATAACGCGCGATCCGCTTGTTTTCGGCCAGGGAATAAGTAGTGCACGTAAGTTATCTCCCCTCTGGGGGGGGGGCTTAGACACCCAATATATCTCAAATGAAATAGGTAAGTTTCGGACAAATACAGTCATTTAAAGGGTTCGCCAAATTAATATGGTAGGGTACTGTATATATTTCTTTTTTTTTTAAATTTTAAAATTATCAACGTGAAGGAAAATTCCAACGACTTCACTCCCATAATATCCTGACTACGCATTTTAAATTTAAGAAGGAAAATTAACGTTTGCAAAGTGCATTCAGCCATTAGCACTGACTGAAACACATTGATTAGTTAAATGTCCATATATTTTAAAGTTTTGTCGGTCTGCGGCAACAAAACAAACTTTGTAAATGTAGAATTACAATTGTCTCTTATTCTCAGTAAATGTCAATAAAAAGTCAACATCACCGCGATATTTAAAACATTATTTCATATTCAAATTGTTCTAAACACAATCTGTGCATCAGATCTATTTCGCCGGTCCGCCGGCAGCCCGTTCCTGTAATTTTCTCAGACTGAGCCAACCGAATACATTCAGCTAACCTGGACGTATTTCGTGGTTTCCATAACAATCGATAACCGGAACCGGGCTCACGGACTGAGCAAACGCCAAGCCATGTTGCTGTTGATAAATTTCTACCGAGCTTTCAAAACTTTGAATTATTTAATTAATTTTTTTTTTTTTTCTTCTAATACTTTCTTTTAAATTGGGAATTTGTGTTGTTATTTTTTCATAGTACGAGAAATTCGAGAATATCCAGATCGTCCCTTTAAGAAATGGCTGGGGGGAAACGGTGTCCCAGTAAACTAAGTGGCACGAGTTCGAAACTCCCGTTAGAAATATTCTGCGAATTAGCTTCACAGGCGAAAAGATTATAAACCAACAAAAAAATTTTAAAAAATATACAAAACATGCTATTTTCTAACCTTTCATTCTGTGACAAAGACAGAAGCAAATGTTAAAAGAAGGAAAATAAAAAGAAGAAAGTTTTGATTTTTTTTTTTTTTAAAAACCAATTTAAATATTTAGACACGTGCGTAACAGGAAAACAGAGATGAGAATAATTGTGGAAACACTTAATGTTCGGAATTGGCAGTCACCTTTAACTCCTTATATAGTGAGCAGCGCGCGTAGGCCAACGACAGACATCCATCCACTCAGTAGCCAGGTTCTAACGTATTTAGGCCGTCCGTGTTTAAAGGGATGGTATTCGGACCTGTTTGGCTACAGTTCGGAACCCACCCACCCCCCACTGTTATTACTACTATCATTGTGTTATTATTTATCTGAACACTTTTATTAACCAGTCACAACAAAGCCAAGCGGAAGAAAAACCGTACTAAAAAAACATTAAATCGTGCTCTATTCTTAAAATCAGCGAATTCCTGTTCATAAGGCGGCATAAACACCGTCGAAGTCTCACATTGTTCGTTCTGACTAATGGTAAGACCGCCAGAAGGTAACCTGGTTAAGGCACCAGAATAGTAATACAGTAAATTAAAATCTGTTTTTGTGAAAGAAACAAAAATCAAATTGTTCCCTTCCTGGTTTTTATTACCTAGAATTTACGCCATTTTCTCGTATTCCGCGTTTACGTTCCTTCCTTCGTTGGCCCAGCAGCAGCGACTGGTCAGACGATTGACCATCGCCCGAAGTTTCCCCGACTTTCGTTTATTATGCTCTCGTGTCCACGCACGTGTAAGTAGAGAACGGAAATTATATGCTTCCAAATCATTAGCGGCAGCACCAGAAGGATGCAACACTTACCCATTGCAAGCTTCGTTTTCCTTTCCTACGCCGAAGGGAGACAACTCCCGGCCAGGGTTGCGTGGTGATGCGGTTGTCCTCCAGAAAGCGTTGCCAGTCCTGCGCCGCTTCCGACTCCGGCAGAGAAATCCATACTAGAGTCCTTCTATTGGGTGAGAGAGAGGAAATCCATACTAGAGTCCTTCTATTGGGTGAGAGGAAACCCACGCGGCCGACTGGGGAAGAAACCAAGAAGACACAACGAAATCGAGTCGGCGCCCCGCGGGAATCGAACACGGAAACTTACTTTCAATTATACCTCCTCGCGACTACTTGCAAGCCATTGGTTAATTAACCTATAATTGTTGTCTGCATAGGTATCCAGCTTGATTATTTACCTGGGAAATAGATCAGCCGTACGTTACGGGACCGTCAGTTACATGTGAAGGAAGATCGGACATTTACAAGAATCTGACGTAAGACATCCGCAGCAAATCGCCCGAGAAGGCAGATAATTTAGGATTCATACAAAAAAAAAAAAAAACGTCTTCTGAAGTGACGTGTATTTTATAAAAAAAAAAAAACAGAAATATGTATACAGTGACTTCTGAGGTGACCTGTATTTTATCCAACAAAAAAAAAACAAGCGGAAATATGTATACAGTGACTTCTGAGGTGACCTGTATTTTATCCAACAAAAAAAAAAAAAAACGGAAATATGTATACGGTGACTTCTGAGGTGACCTGTATTTTATCCAAACCCCCTGGAAATATGTATACAGTGACTCAAAAAGTATTCATTCACCTCAAACTAATCAGCCCTTACACAAAACTGCTTTCCGAAATGTATTTGCATACAGGTGATGTGCACCTCACCTGATGTTTTCGTGTATAACAAATACATCGGGACGAATGGTACCGTGAATGTATTCCGCCGTTCGCTGATCACGCACTGGTTAGTGCGGCACGAAAACAGCTAGCAACTACATATCCAACAATACCGAGTTTTTTCTTTGAAAACTAAAATATACCTGTGGGAGGGAAAAGAGAGACACGTCGCAGTTAGCCGCCTGAGCAGTCGAGGGGTCGTCGTCGGGACAACTAAAAAGCGGGATCGATTAACGAGCCTACCAACGGCGGTCCGAGAAGGGCAAGAGAGTTCCCAAACCGGTGTAAGCCAAGCTGGTTACCACAGCACTCGTACTCGGGGATCTGTTCTAACGAAAGTGTACTTTTTTGTAGTGAACACCGTAAAAACAAGAGACCTGGAGGGCGGAGAATTCATTCAAAGGGAAGTAACTTCGCACGCGCTATATCATCCCAAATAAGGATATTTTGAAGAGGAGATTAGACTGTTGCATTCCACATCTTCCCTTTCAGCCCTGCATTAGAAAGAACGCCGACGCCATGGCGAAACTCAACCCCCCCTCTCTGTCCGAGTGAAATATTATTTGCAACAATTCTTAAAATCGCGTGGTTAACGAATCCTATTTACGACAACCGAAGCTTTCCCCCGAGGTCGAACCGCGCCCTACTAACAATGGCGGTCGCTGGTCTGAGACGGAGACCACCAACACAAGTTCTGTCGTCCCGTGAACGGGATTAAGCTAAATATGAACTGTTGGCAAACATCTAGATAAACTTAAGATGAATGACTGAATAAATAGCGAACGAATAAAGAAAGGGAACGAAGTGTTGTCGTACGCACAAGCGTCCTTAGCAGATGGCATAGAACCGTTTTTTTTTTAAACAAAGAACTCCGCGCTGCAATATAGTCCTTACCATCGTTCTCTTCCTAAATAATTTCTCTCCCTCGACATAAGCTTGCTTACTACTGCATTTTTTTTTTTTCTTCTTTTAAATAATTCCCTCAAACATTCTCCAAAGCCCACTCATCCTGTGCGGCATTTCACTGCTTACTATTAGCGTCAGTTTTCCCCCCGGGTCTAATGGGATTTTGATGTACCACAAAACGAACGCGGTAGAACTTTTTACAAAGAGAATGGACGGCCAAAAGATAAACAACTGTTAGTCCGCAGACGAAGCGAAGAATTTTATCAGCCTCCCACCCTACAGTCTCTTTATGTACTGTATTCATATATTAAAGAATTAAAAAAAAAAAATAATTATACAATACTTTTTTAGTTGAAAAGGGGCTCTCTTTTTGGTTTCGGTCATGATGGAGTTTTTGTTTGAGCTGTTTGTGCTCAAACAAAACCAAACTCAAACGTGTTCCTAGCTCCCTCTTCATCAAGAACTCGGTGGCGGATTGTGAGGTATCAGGAAATTAGCTAAATGATGCTGAATTTCGAACTTCCTTCTAACATTTGCTTCTTAAGAACCGTTTACACAACTCTTACTGCCGTCTCGGCTGCTCCGTTAGATTGGGGGGAGGGGGTTGGAAGAGCCTGGATGCGCTTTATCGCCATTACACTTCAAGAATTTTTCAAAGATAGATCTCGACTGGTCTTCCCAGTGGCTGTGTTTGAACCCATGTACCTCGATCCACTTTGAGTGGCTGTCTATCAAAACCATGAACAAAAGTCTACACGGACTGCTTGAGATGGTCGGTTTGGCCATGACCATTTTGGCAATGGAGTTTCTGTCAGGTTAGTCCTACAGTTTTTGAATGCACCACATTGGCTTGCCATTGATTCCAGACCACTATCTAAACATGGTCAGTAGATGAAACTTCTCCCGACTTGACTTCATACTCACAATACTCGTGTTCCATATAAAGTCCAGCAAAGAGCTTCCGTCTACTGAACTAGGTATTACAACCCCGTATCCCCATCTGACAACTCCGATTCACACGATAGCTCAGTTCTTCACAGTTTGGGTCAGTGCCAGTCCAACCATTCAGTGTTTGTTCAGGCTGTCTTTTTGAGTTTCAGAGGCGATCTCTGATGCAGCGATTGTAAAGCCATCGTCTAATATTCCTACAGTGTAGATCGCACCTTCACTGCCTACTTCAGAGTCTTCATCCGGCAAACGTGACAAGGCGTCCGCTATGACGTCCGCCTTTGTACAGCGATGATGTAATCGCATTGCGACAGGACTGCCCATCGTTGCGCGCGCGGCGCAGCCACCGTTGGTATCGTAGACTTTGGTCCTAGCAGATGCAGCAGGGGTTTGTGATCCGTAACAACTGTAAAGTTTCTACCTAAAATTGGCGGAAGTCTTTGATTCCTAGCCCCCCCCTCGTTTTCATTTTGTGCGTAGTTACGCTCACTCTCGGTCGAGGCACGTGACGCGAACGCATGCAATGGTTTTCTCTCCCCTATCATTCACTATTACTTCGTTTACCCGACTTGTACCCTGGCTTACTCGGCAGACAGGACCAACATGCTTACTCTTGCAACGGTAAAATATTTGTCCACTTCTCTTATTTGGCTTGCTAGGTTTCCTTTTGGAAAAACCGTTTTGATTGCGCGCTGATGCGGTACTTGTCCATTCACTTGGTGTAGGGCGAAGCTCTCTGGCGTTTTTGGTTGCTATTTCCATAGACAACTCAATTTTACATGCAGATTCATAAGTCAAATTCAGTATTGAGAAGTTTGGACTGCATCCTTACATCAATCAATCCGCACACAAATCTGTCTCAAGCGCGATCGAGGAATGGACCAAAATTGCAGTGCATTGACAAATTCTTTAGAGCTACGATGAACTCACCAACAGTCTCTCCACCTTTCTGGTGCATGGCGCCAAACTTATAGTTCTCAAAATGCTTCGGATTTAAATATTTCATTCTTGTAATGACGGTAACAAACGGCACATCTTTGACCTCGCTCGGAGCAAGAAGTTTGGTGAGAGTCACGTCGACCTCTGGGCCAATTTCTGTCAACAATGTTGCCTTTATTCGCTCTTTGATTGCAGAATTCTGACTTCTAATATCTGCGGTGTCTACATCTTTTCCCAATGTGATTATCCGTGGGCTCGTGTTTGGGGGGGGGGGGGTTAAAGAAACTTCCCAATCGGCCAATGTACCCAGTGGGCGCTGCCATCTTGTCTCGTCTGTGTCGGGTGGCGCAGATACTGTCCCGTCACTATCACGTAAATCCCGGCTCGTCCCGCTAACAGGGGCTTCATCGCGGACAACTGGAACTCAAATCAAAATCCATTCGTAGCTTAAAATGTCTCACAACAGATCCTATATAAAAAAATGGATCCCCTCGTCGTCGCCAATTTGTGACGTATTTTTGGGAACCAAACAAACGAGATGACTCAGGTTCTGCCAGTTCACGTGCGTCTTTATTTCACAATATTACGAAATAATAATAATAATAATAATAGCGGTTATGTCACGTGCAGAAAACTGGTATAACACTTTAGGTGCAATATGTAAATGTAACTCTTGGTCTGAGGTTTTCGCACAGTCGCCTATATATTAAGACCCTTAAAAAAAATGAACGTATTAGAACCACGATCGGTCCAAGAAAACCGGTAAAACGGTTGAATAAAGGGTCACGATTTAAACCAGTGAGAGAGAGAGAAAGAGAGGGGCTGTGTTCTGTTATAACGGAGTTATCTCCACATTGGGACTTCTTTTATTTAGAAAAACAAGAAAAATTACCCGTCGTCAAAGGTGTGCACGTAGTAAGCAGGCTTCCGTGAACTACCTCCACGGGATACCGAGCGACAACTCTGTTTTTAATTCTACATCCACAGCTATTTCTAGTTACCTGGGCAGGCGATACGCTTTACCGAATACCACGGTTTCTAAATCGCTAACCCCACCCCCCACCCTCTGGCTCTGCTATATACCGTTAAGAAGAATCGCGTTGCTTTGATCTGGTAGAATTGCAACTACGATATAATGTCTGAGCATCCAATCGGTTCAGCAGATTTCTAAAACTCCTGCCAGATGTTCAAATGTTAAAGGTAAAAGCGGACGAGGGGCCTCCATCTTGTCAGAGGGCCAAGTAGGGGAGAAAACTGTGAATTTAATTTCGTAGGAGCAAATGAAAACTTTGTGGCGCTCAACGTAAATTTAGCAGGAAAATAAAAGGTGGATAAGGAAGGTAATGGTATTAAACACAAATTGCCGGAATATTTCGAATGGCCAAGAGTTTAGTTTTCGACAGAATAAATCCTCAACATAATAAAAATTTTTAAAAAATGGACTCTGGCAACAGGAATATGATTAGTTTTCACTTAAAAACAATTAGAAAAATACATTTAGTTAATTTAATGATGCTTAAAATTTTTTAAATAAAAAAAAAACAAAACAAACTTGTTTGTAGTGGATCTAGCCAATTGTCATATATCCTGCAACAAAACCTATGCTCAGAATTCATGAAACATGATTAAAGGTGAAATGTTCCCTACCCAAGAAATGCTCTCCAAACTGGTTCGTTAATTTTTGTAGGCATTTCGTTGTGTTAAAAATAAACAATGACTTTGAAATATTCAGGTATTTTTGAATATATTACCTTTATATGCCATTTGTTTGATTTTTCTTTTAAAAAAACTAGTTTGGGGTAGGTAATGAAAATGTCAGAGGTTCTTTCCATGTTTGGTTGTAGGTGAGCAGACCAATTGATTAGTAAAGGGTTAAAGAAAATCGGGAAGATCAGAGGCCATTAGCAATAGGCTGGTGCATCCTGGTTTACAGGACGAACCAGAAAAATCAGTTTCTGTAGGCATGATGAACAAGTTTACTCTTCAAGCTCCATTGCATCCACTATTGATTTTGTAGTTATGCACGTTTATCAAATAAAACTGTTTAACTTTAGCATTAACATTGATTATTTAAAAAGCAACTTTAATACTTTTTTTTAAACAATGTATTAGCAAAGCCCAGTGTTGACTGCTCTTTGTTGGAAGCAGTACCAGAGATGAGACAAAAATAGAGATTTATGGGTGCCAAAGGTTTTATTTGAAGGGTGACGACGTTTTGTTTTAAATAATATTTAAACAACAACAGAAAAATATTTCAGGTTGTAATGTGGTTTGTGTTGGTTAGAACAGAGTTGAAAATGTAACTTTTCCCTTCCAGTTTAGAATGAAATATGCATCATTTTTTTTTAACATTGATCTGTGAGAAGATGTCTTCTGCTCACACCAAGTTTGATGTGAACGGAAAGCGCAACAGACATCAGCTAAACAGGTAGTGATGATAAAAACCCATATAAAAAGCTTAAATACAAATGAATGAGATTCTCTCTCAATTAATTTCTAATGGATCTTGAGTATCCAGTACAGGAGACCCCAAAGAACCACCATGCCGCATGGCTGCTCATCATTCACCACAGCTTCCAAATAAAGGAGAGAACAACAAAATGCCAAAGTTGAGATTAAACAAAAAAAACTGTTTATTTCCAAGGCATGAAGAAACCACACAATGAACACCATGCTAAGGCAATGTAGCTAATATATAGATGATTCACCACCATCAATTCAGCCTGACTTCAGAATCATAAATTTTACAAGCAAACCAACCGAACTTTTCATACATCATTTCTCAAAGTAGGCATTACAGTGATATAAATACAGTACATCAATATTTACAAAAAAAAAAACAAAAAAAAAAGTCTAGCACAGATCTGATAAAGCTGCAGACATGAGCCATTTACTGGATCATTTAAATAATAATAATATAATAATAATAATAATAATAACAAAGGCTATATATCGATAAGTGTGTATTTTGGACAAATCACAACAAGTCACTCGTAAACCACCGCACAAATGTGCAAAAAAGTACTGTGAATGGAGTTACAATCAGAAGCACTCGACTGGGTGCTAAGATTAATGAAATAATTGCATTAAAGTGCATCAAGCACATTGTATGTTTGTTATTTCAGTTTCCTCTTTTATGGAAAGTACTGAAAGAGAAGAGAGGTTAAAAAAAAACATCAACTACTCTTTCCAAGTGTCCCAGTGTTAATTTTGTTCCGAAAGTGAAAGTATGATCAGGGATTCTAAGCCAGACAAATTAATCTTTACATACACACACACATACTTTAGAACAATGCAGAAATGGTGTAAAGTATGTCTGAAAGTTTTGTTTAGAACACAATTAAGTGTACATAACACTGAACAAGACCTGCAATGTTTGGCTATATTTTGATTTGCTGTGAAAATATTAACCACTCTGTCCTCAAATCAGAAAATACGTCTGCAGGGTATTTCCTGTTTCTGTTGGTGAACCCCAACAGTTTCTACTCTCTGGGCTGCTTTCGGTGAACCACCCTAGCAAACTCACTTCCACGAACATTCAGGTATACCATTTGTGGCAGTATGAAAATCAGTTTATAGCATTACAAAATGGCCCCTTAACGCATCAGAGTCACAGATAACCTTTATTGCCAAATTTCACAAATGGCAAAAGAATATTTGTGACCAATGCATAATTCTTTTTTTTTCTTTTTAAGATTTTTTGCAGCATGCTTCATTCACTAAAATGCCCATCCTTAAAAAAAAATTAATAAAGAGACAAAATCAAACAGTAACAATTTATATTTTCTAATGCAATTCCATTTTTGCTGACACCAGGGTTTGAATCTTTGGAGAATTAAATTGACACTTTACCTGCTTTTAATCATGTGGCTTTGTTGGGAATACAAAAAAAAAAACAAACTAAAATTAGGAGGTTCTACCACAGGGTGGAGCTCTGACCCAGCCGCAAATTGTCCCACATCCATGTGATGCTCGAATGACATCCTTCCAAACTCGATGGAATGCTCGTTAGCGTAAAGACAGATTCAGCAAAGCAAAATATAGGCATACTAATTTCTTTGGCTTTGAACAGCAATGGCTGCCTTAATTTACCATTTCTGCCAGCAGTTTTTGAATTTTGTAACTATTCCAGCAACTTAGTTATACCACTTTTGGAATGATTCAGAAAAAAAAGTTATGCTATGGTCAAGTTCCTCTCCCACCCTTTTTTTAATTTTTTATTTTTTTTTATTTTTCCTCCTCTCAGCGTCTAGACCAATGTCAAAGCTGAATCTGATAACCCGGAAAGAAGATATCTGGCAGTGTATCAAAATTCTAGTAAGAGTAACAGGTGATGCTCAGATCTGATTAGTATTTTTCTCTCACCACTCCCACACACACATTATACCACAGGTATTTATCACCAACTAAGAAGTTGGTAGAATCAGACCATTTTTAAAAAAAAAAAAAAAAAAGTATATCTCTATGTTTTCTCTGAGAAACATGATAACATAACTTGCATTATATGCATCTAAAAAGGATACAGCATTATAAAAATATGCTCAGCATTTCTCTAATGAAAAAATAAGTTTGTATAACACTAATAATAAGGCAATTTACACTACTAGAACATCCTCAGTAATTCATCCCGTCTTATAGCAAATGATGTTTATAATTACTATTCAATGTTTTTGTATCTACCTATGTGACACAATGAAGCCACACTTCAGTTTAATTAGTAGAATAATTGAAATTACACATGTAAAAATAACAGTGTACAGAGACACATTCCTGAATAATTATCAAACACATATCTCAACTGCACAATTTCCCCTCTTAAAAGAATTTGATACTTAAATATATAATTAATCCTTCTAAGGTTTCGGAAGCTAATCATTCACAAATCAGTTATTTCCTTCTCAAACTGGTCCATATAGCATCTTGTACTATGTAAAATGCTTCCTCTTCTCATTAATTTGATAGATTTTTCATTTATGACCATTCTGAAAAGAAGAAGAAAAAAAAATTAAATTTTGGGTTACAAATGGGAAAAAAAAATCCAATGTTACTGCATTAAAAGAATTTTAATTAAGAGAATTAATACTTTTTGCTTGGGTCCCCAGCAGCAGTAAGTAAATTTAATGCCAATGCAATTCATTCAGACTTTAATTTCAAGCATTTGCATTTAAATTTTGAACTGTGTCATCTTTAATGATTCAGAAAAGCATGAAAAATGTTTTAGCTCCATGGAAGTGGAAGCAATTTGCATCCTCGTTTTCCTTTGGGTATTTCTAGTGGAGTTTAAGGGTCTTCTAGATCAGGATCTCATAATGGTAATCACACTTCCTTTATATGGTGTGCTATCATTACACCTGAAGGCTACAACACATCAGGCGATAAATTACCAAAATCATCAATATTATTTTTAAAAACCACCGACTGGAATGCTATTCATTATTTGTATACGCTGCTTAACCTGGTCATGGTACCAGCTGCAGTTACTATAAACCGTTGGTCGTACATTTTTACTGTCATATCTGCCTTCATTACTTAAGAACCCAATAACTGCAATATGGAGTTGCCTTATGTCCCAGAAGAGCAGTGAATGTTAAGAAAATTAAAACCATCTTGAGAACACAGCTAACCTGCTACATTCTGACCACTAAAAATGTCTAATGGAAATTCTACCCAGTAATCTGACACCTGAACAGCCTAATAGAGTAACCATTTGACATCAGAGAGCAAAACTGTGCACACATGTTTAACCCCTCCCCTCCCTGTTAGCTTTTGGAAGAAGCAAATCTGTTTATAAAATTATCATAGTCAGCATGGGAAAATCTCAGAATATACCAAGGATAAACTTTTTAGTAACAAAGCATATAGACAAATTTGTGCCACAGTTTAGAAAAACAAGTGAACAAAAAAGCTCCAGGTATATTCCAAATTAAATTCATCCCTATTCACTTTTTTATGTTATTCATAAACTACAAATTGTATAGAATTTCCTGTAAAGTCATTTGTAGATAAACATACTAGATGAAATAACATCTAAATATGTTCTATTTTCTCCAAGTCCACTATTTGCATGAATACTATAAAATTAATGTTCTATGTTTACTGTATACTTCTCTATCTTATGGGCAATTGCTAAGTGTTCATACAAGTATGTACTTTTGTATATTGCTAGTTTTATGCTTATCTTAACTGAATACAAGGCACAGAATAAGTAAATAACAAGACACGTTTTATTAACCATAATTTTCCAGATGATGGAGTATGACAGATGTGGCTCACTTCAGACACTAAATCTATATAACATAATTACTAAGCCATAAATGTTTTTAAAAATGGAATGTACTTCAGTACAACTCTTCTATTTGATCATCATCAGTAAATACACTGTATCACGTCTGAAGAACAATGCAACATAATTATACTTAAAACTTAGTTTTTGTAATTTCTTAAGTAGACCACCAATCTTGATACTTTAAAAGAATATTGGTTTAGAAATGAAGCTAGCTGTCACTTTAAAATTATACATGCACAAACTCCACCTACAATTAAAGGATCCATAAAGCTGGAAATGAATTGTGTCAGATACAGATTCTGAGCACTACATTGGCGTTAAAAGGTCATCTGCAGACATACTAATGGGTTTCATGCAATTTAATAGGATTATTTGGTAAGCACTTAAAAGAAAAGGACACATTTATAGATTTCAGAGTTAAAACTACAGGTAAAATCTGACTTGTTAATCATAAATGCATTTTTTCCCCACCATATCATCAGGTGAGGTTACCACCACTCAGTACAAGATAGGTGGAATTATATAAATCTTCTGAAAAACTGCAAAAGACTTAAGTATTCAACATGGGCTCAGAATCAGATGGTGCTAGGTTTGAACTGTAGATGAGATTTTCACCCAAGTGTAGCAGTGTTCTGACTCTTTTATTGTATTGTAGGGCCTTGCTATCATTGGGTGACAAAGATGCTTCAAGGTAATGGAGCACGTTTCTTTGTTGTCATTACTTAGCATTCTGCATTCCATTGTGCTGTTCGGTGGATAAGTACTCCTGGAATACAGGTTCTGTCATCTTAGACATCTTTGAGAACAGTAACGAAGCATGCTGGGTCAGCATTTATCTGTGGTGACAATGCAGCACAAATTGCATTATGGTTGTCAAGTGATAAGCATCTTTGTAAACCATTTTGCTTACGTCCCAGATAACTGTGAATTATCATCCTCATGGAAATGGGCAAGTCAGGTGCGATTTTGCTTACTTTGTTGTTTATCTATGTGATAATGTGATCACTAATAGTATGCTTAAGACTTTAGTCCATTCCTGGACTTTTTTAAACCTTGTCACTCTCATAGGTGCTGGAGCAACACAAAGCATGCTTTCTACATTTGTAGCCTACAATCAATATTTACTGCCTTTTTATCTGCCATAGTCAATTTTTTGTTGTTGCACATTGCTCAAAACTATGAGCTGCATCCTAGTGTTTCCATAGTCTCAGACAATACATTTCTGGAGACAGTTGGTTGTCACGTTGCTATCTTAAACACTAGGCAAATCTGGGATGTATGAGGGAGAGATGGCACCAAGAACCATGGCTAATTTAAAAAGTGCCTGGTGTTCTACTATGGACCAGCTGACTTAATTAACAAAAGTCTTTCTAGAATTCTTTATTTCTCAGATGTGGGAGGAAACCCACAACGTTGGCTGGTGATGCAGATCAAAAAGAAACTGTGCTGGGAGATGTGCCAAACCGCCATCTGCTGGTCTACAACTGGATGAACGCACCAATCAATCCTGGATGTCCTACTTAAGGTAAACAGTGCTATTAACGGTGATCAGTAAGATGGGCTAATAAAAAACCCTCTCTAAATTACAATTTCATTATTTTATACAAAAAAGTAATTAATTTAAACAAATCATTGATAGGGTTTTCAGAGTTACATGTCATGTTGAGAATCAAGTAACAAAAAAAAAAAAATAAACAGAAATTCCATCTGGCATTTCCGTTAAAATTCCTTTTCATATTTATTCATCAAGAAAAACAACACTATATTACTTACATACAGTGTAAGCTCTGAAACTTTAGAAGCAAGAGTTATCATATAAAAATAACTCAACTAAACTTGAAGTATTCTTTAGTAATTTAAAAGAAAAATGTACTTGGGGTAAAATCTGCACACACTGGTATGAAAAACTCATCACAGACAAACGGTTAACCGCAAACAGTCTGCGATAAACTGCAAAATGACTCAGAGTCTTTAAAACCCAGTTGAAGCAGTGTTTATAACTGGCGACACGATGAGGAATGCAGCTTTACGCAAGTGTGCATGAAGCTGGGAAACAGCTGAAAATTGCATTTTACACAGAATCACTCACTCATACATCATCAGTGAAGGACACCGGTCTCTTCAGCACTCACTGCTTATCTAGGGCATTTATAATTTGGTACCATGTATTTTTAATGTTGTTGAGAAAGTGAAAAAAGAAAATCAAGGTTGATTTGAGGAGTTGAAATGTATTGAACAGATAATCAGTAGTGGAATAGGATCATAAACTAAGCCTTGTTTCATACATTTATAAATGAACAAAAATTAAAGACAACTCTAGTGTTGGGTGAGTGAATGCAGAAATTTGGGAGCCCAGGGAATGGCTGTAAAAGTAAGTTAAAGCTGTCGGCTCAAATGTACTTGTAGAATTTATTTCTTTTAAAAAAATAAATATCTTTTGCACAAAGATTTATTGAAACAAATGGGAATGAAGCTTTACAGTATTGCGTAAACCAACAAATAACAATTTTGTTGGCTACATTTGAAAAAAAGTACACTTCTCAGCCAAATATTAGTTAGCCAAGTAAACCTGAGAGACTGAGCTGGCATATTTAAACACTGCGAAGAAACAGAAATGTTTAATTCCACAGAAACCAAATAAGACTTATGAAAGGCATCTTAATTCTCTGATCATCATCAAGTAACTATTTGCAAACATGATCTTGTGAAATTAAGAAAATGGGCATGCATAATAATTGTCTCAGGCTACTACTAATATCACTCCCATAAAATACCAAGCTTATTATTTGAGACAATAAACCACAAATACTAATTTTATTAAATCCTTAATTATACACATAGATAGGATTTACTTCTACTTTAAGTACCCAATTATCTACACAGTGCAGATGGCATGGAAATAAGGGAAAAGATACACAGGCTGCTTCCACTTGTGTTCTTGGCTCTGGTTTATCTGATCTGGGTTTGGTTATTTGACAATAAGCTAAAGGATGCCAGCCAGCCTTTCTGATGTTTTAGCAACTGACCAGGGCACTCATGCTTGTCAAATTGCTTTCTGCTGTAATATGCTTGGAATGCCTGCTGCTGAATCCACACAAGCACATCCTACCTCTCCAGGGTTCACAGAAAGCAGCAGGAAACTCAAGATCTGCTTTTGTTCCCTGTTACTAAGGAAGCTAACAGTGCGTTTCAACTCTTTCAAAAGAAGAAAGTTTCTGAGACTGGATAAACTCCTGGTGGCTGTAGAGACAGTTGGAAAATTTCATGTGCTTTCTGTTTAGTGTTTAGAAGATTTCAAAGAACTAGGGACATTCAGATGAAACCCAGCTGTAACAGAATCACTGTAATTGTATCAGGCTGAGTTTTATTTGACCGTCTCTTATATAATAACATGCACTAATTCATGCTAGAAATAAATATTTATATGCCCAGTCCTTTGTACACTTAAACAAACAGAAAATAGAATTAGAAATGAAAGCTAAATTTTTTTTTTTCAAAACTACGATTTTTGTTGGTAACTTAAGCCGCCATAGATCAATACAACTTAAGGTAGCAATTTACATTTAACTTACCAAAGCTTTTGCTTGCTTTATTTTTAGTGCCAAAATGGATTTTAATTACTATGAGCTCACTTTTGATTTCTGCTTATTTTTAAAAAAAATCACATAACATTCAGGAATTTTCTCCACCATATAAAGACAATAGGGGTTGTTTACTTAAATCTGTGGTTCCCAACCTGGGTGGCAGTGCCCAGCACCCCCCCCCCCAACATTTAAGAAATTCTGATGGGCACCATCTTGTCTCATTATCTTCAACACAGACAACAGGCTGACACCTCTGCTTCTACCAATAGTTAAATGGTCAACATCTGGTATGGTTTTTGGATGCCAACTCATTAAAATTCCTTAACCTCTGCCCTCTTTCCTGTCCAGGGACAAACAAATGTCTTAGTCAACACAGGTTTAGTGGATTCAGAATCCAGCTGTAGAATGAAAATAGAATCATTGTCCACTCCAGCAAATTCCAACCTGTGCATTTTAAATAAAATTCTGAAATGGTTAAAATATTAATCAGAACTGTGAAGGGTAAATTTCCGTAGATTAATATTTAATCTACAGAATACTACTTAGGTGACCTGTTTGAGTGGCTGTGAACATATTCTACAGCTGGATATTCAATCCACTAACCTCTACTGACAGAGGTTAAGGAATCTTAATCAGTTGGCAATTCTAAGAACCATTTCAGATGTTGACAATTTAACTATTGATTTTAAACACATCTAAGTTTTATTTATCATTAGCCATGCACCAGACTTTAATTGGTCAGTATTTACTACATTCCTGGAGCCTCTCTTGGATGATTAATGTCCAGTCACAGCACTAATACTAATCGTGGCAAACCACACAAATCTAGTAAGAATTTTTTACCATTCCTAATGGTTGCATTTAGTAGCATTTGATCGCTATGGACAAGAAGAAATTTCAACAAAATTCAGTGGATTATTTGAAATTTGGATTCATTACTTCTCCAACAAATGAACATTTACCAATGTGTACTAATCTGTGAAATGTTTTCTCTAATGAAGCAATGAAGCTGTCAAGATTAAGCGAACATTCAGAGGAGGAATGTGCTGATAAATTCAATGAGGACCTATACCTTTGAGGTTTGAAGAAGCTCAGAAAGTGAAATACCCTCACTGGAACGGTCAAGAAAACCACAAAATATTTTAATAAAAGATTATTTGTTTCATACAAAATTTTCCTACTGATTGCAAAATGTGGCAAGATGGACAATATTGGAGAGACATTAATATTACCATCTGTGAAAAATGTTACTAGCACAAGGATTGAGCCTGTAATGAGTGACGTTACCTCATTAATTCCATATTGAGAACTGGTTAAATGGAAAGTGACATTGAAAATAAAACATGCAACATATTACAAACAAAAGAATTTGTTACACATCGACAAGTTGACCTTGTGAGATAACAAAGCCTTACTACAAGCATATATGCACTTTATAAAGAATTGGACAGTAGAGTTATTGTTTGCCAAATCCCTGACAAAAGACACCAAAGGTTTGTCATTGTCAATACACCCAAATATTGTTATCCACGAGAGATCTGTTCCAGAAATGGTCGCAAAGTGCAAATTTTGCAGATAGCACCATGACCCTCACATACGTTCCAAAGAAAGAAACATTTTGGCCTTAAATATTGCACTAAAAACCATGAATAAACACATAATACATAATGCAGGAAAAGCTGAAAACAAAAGCTGTTAGAACAGTACACATATACATCCTAAAAATTACATTACATAACATGGTCAAAATATGAAAGAAAAAAAATTGGGATGAGACAAGGTGATGCGGATGCATACTGGAGGCAGAGGAAAGATGCTGCGCATATTTACTACTTCTCGCAGAGGTGCATAAGAGGCTCAGAGATGCTTCTAAAACATTTGGAAAGTGTCTCCAAATGTTTTCGAGGGTTGTGCTAGTGCCTCGGCTTGACCTTGCAAGTAGGTGGTTTCACAAATCACAAATTTGTGGATAATGAGCGGGTGTATTTCAAGTTGTTGAGTGATTTTTTTTCGAGAGAGAAACATTCCTCTTACAAATGTAACTGCCTGTGCAAATGATGGTGCACCAGCAGATTGGTCAATGTAGTTTTATATCACATTTAAAAATGTAGTATCCAGCATCTTTGCCATTGATTGGGTTGTCAATTGCCAAAATTTGTTGCTAAAATCCTTAGTGAATGGCTGCACAAATTATTACACACTGTCAATGCTATAAAAAATCAAAATCTGACCGATTGAACAACACATTGTTTCATCAGATGGATGTGCCCTAGAAACAAAGAGCAATTTCAGCATCTTCTATTGCACACTAAAGTTAGATGGCTCTCGAAAGGTAGAGGTTTGAGGCAGACCTACAACCTCTCTGTTTCTGGTATAGAATTTCTTTGGACAAATGATGAAAAATTATGCATTGAAGTTGATATGTTCAAGATGCTGAATGAGATCAATGTTGAGTTGGAAAAGAAAAAAAAAAACAGAATGAACCTTATTCAGGCAAAAGGAATCATCTTAGCTTTCATCACCAAGTTTGCAGAAACTGAGCAACAATAAACTTTTGGATATTGATATAGAAATTTATCATGCTCATCTTTGTGCACTTAGGGAAAACAGGATGATAAGATTCAAGGATCTGAATGGACCTGACTGGGAAAATGAATAGTGTTTTTGGCTGATATAAAAAGTGTGCAGCGAACTTAGCAGGAACTAACCTACCTACAGAATGACTTCGAAGCCAAGGTAAGGTTCAAACAAAGCAGATTAAAAAACATTTTGGACCAACATACAAACCTCACACCCTTTGGCAAGAAGTTGTTTATTATAGCTGTTTACACAACATATTTTGTGGAAAGGGGCTTCACTGTTGTAGTGCAGCTATTAATTAAACAAAAGATATAAAGTGAGGGAGGCAATTTGAGACTGCATCAAGCTCAAAGGGCCATTTGAAATTAAAGAATTAAAAAAATTTTAAGCATCACTTTTTGACACATTTCATTGTCATTAACATTTTATAAGCACAGTAAAGATATAGTTATCTGTTTTTTTACAAGATGGCTAGTGTAGACAAATTTTGATAGATATACATTGGAGTGTTTGCTATTTAACAACTTACTGACTCATTTTTAAAAATGTATTTAGGAGAAAAGGTTCCACGATTGTTAAACTGTTCATCAGCTGCACACACACACATATATTTCAGCTATATATTATTCATTTATTGGGGAGGCTAAGCAATACAGATTTATTTGAATACCCTGTATTCATATTAGTCACTGAGACTCTGTGTAATATTACATAGTGGGGGGGGCATCAGCAGATATTATTTGATAAAAGGGTGTTGTGCTGAAAATGTCTGGAAATCATAGACTTAAATAGGCATGTAGCACTGTTTTCTTACCAAATAATGGGTGAATGGAAAACAGTGATGCTTTCAAATTCTTTTTTGTTTCTCTCTGAAATGAGACCTTGCATTAAATCGACTTGTGGAGTCATTTCTAGGGTTTTGTCAGGGCGTGTGTGTGTGTGTGCGTGTCTCGGACACTACTGACCTTCCAGTCGTCCTGAACACTGCTGCTAAGAGCTTAAATTCTAGGCAGGGAGTAAACAAAGTAATACTTCTCATAAAAGATCTGATCCCACTACCTTTTGGCAAACCTGCAGGGCATTCATCAAAGGCTTTCCATTTAAACTGGTTAATGATGCATGCATACGTTTTTTTTCTTCCTTTTTTAGTCTTTTAACACAGACTATCCGATCATTTAAATCTCTCTGCACCTGACCTCACCCTGATGAAGGTAATCATCAACATGAGGGGTTTGGGACTGCACTAAATGACAATTAAACACGAGACAATTTTCACATTTTCTTTTCCTTCCTAATTAAAGAAAGCATTAATGTCCCTTTAGTAACTCTAGTACAAACCAGAGGAAGACAAAATTCTAGAACCAAGTTGTTACCAATAACAGCCAACTACCATTGGCTGTATGCTTAGTAAACATTCATTTACTCTGTATTTATCTGACATTTTTTACAATTTTAATAACATGGGGCCTATGAAAAAGCTAAGTGTATTTCCTAAGAATTTATACCAAAACAAAATGCCATCTTCTATCTGGATGATTTCAGGTAAAATTAAGAGTTCTAGAAAGGGTTTTGGTGCTTCCTATCAGGCAGCCATAACACTACATGCCCTCACCAGGGTTGTCTCCCTTGTGGAGAATGGCATACCAAAAAAAATTTTTTTTAAAATCCTTTCAGGTGAAATTGTGTTTTAAAACATAAAGAAGCTTCATCATCAATATAATTATCATTTTATATTGTTCTTTTCAGTTTCACTACAATTTCATTGAAAAATTTTTCTGATTAATTTTTTGAGTATTTGATTGATTTTTTTTTTTTTTAGAATTAACAAAAATAAAAATTCTTTTAAATTACTAAGATTTTAAAACTCTATTTTATGTAATTTCTATTTTTGCTACCAATTTTTTAACCCCCCTCCCCTTTCTGGTTTTTGCCATATCGCAGAATTCTGCATTACATCTAAGATTATAATGAAGTCACTTGATCAAAAGGTCAAAGGGACTGTCAGAAATACATCATTAAAGCAGCAGGACAGGTGATGATGGGAAAACAGGTGACATTAAAACCACACGAGGGAACGAGAGATTCCTTAGATGGAGATTTTAAGTCTAAACTCAAGGCATGGCTTACATATCTAGTTATGATGCTAAGTCAGCCCAAGATACTTAGAGTGAAATGTGTGTTTGTGATACTTAAAAGACTTTTACAAAAAAAAAAAATATTAATATCATATAAAAATAATAGCACTATATGTTATGGTTCAATGAGAGAGAAAGATAGTAACAGCCAATTTTAGTTTGACATTCACAATCTGCCCCTTTAAATCCATTTTCTTTATGATCAAATAAAAGGGGCCCAGTTGTACCAAAAATCTAAATGATTCAAATGCAGTTTTGGGGTTGGAGGCACTGACATAATTATTAATTCAAACCGCTCAAATAACCAAAATGGGAACTAACTTTCCAACAGACACTGGTACGCCATCAGAAGGGTCCAAATTCTTTCTGAAATACACATATTTCCGAAGACCATTATTTGCAGATGCTTTAGTATATGATAAAAACAGAAAAAGTGTTTATTTGCTTTATTACCAGAGTACTGATGAATTGTGATGTTTTCTTATGAAAGACATATCAATGTGATTCCATAAACCAAAAGAATGTTGTCCCTCTTTTGGAAAGACTTTTAGAAACAAGCGCTGAGGAAAGGTCACTAATGTTTTCATTTTATATTACTTTGCTGTTGTGAATACTGAATACAAGAACTTTTAACTTGGTCTTTACAGCATCCATGATGTTAAAGTAACCATGGGGCAGTGGCCAATAGTGAACATCTTTAGCACAAGAACAAAAGACTTTTGCTTTGTTTCATATGATATGTAATCTATGCAGTGTCTAGCCTTCACGAAAGGTTTACTTTCACATAGTATACTAAAACATCTAGGGCTGACTGTTTTGATCATCAATAAAATGGCAGGTTCTTTGTATATATATCATAAATTCACTATGAAATGGTAAGCAGTGCACTTTCAAAATCACACTGACAATAGGAATAGAATTGGCAGTGGATGGTCAAGTGCATACTATGTTAGCCCGTCATGGCCAAGGACCTAGGTTTCAATCCCACTGGAATCTGGCCTGGTTTGGTGAGCACCTATGGCATCATCTTACTCTACTATTCTAGTCCACCTGCACATCTGGTTTCCTTCCAGAGATAAATAGATTTCTAGTAGGGTCTCTCCAGTCCTTGGTATGACTTGAAACTGCATCCTGTACCTCTCTGCATGTGCCATGGCTCAAATGTTTGAACCCGCATGGAGTCAGGGCTGAGCGTGTGCAGATAGATAAATCAGCTACTATTTTCCTATTTGCAAGAAATAGCAATAGAATAAAACAGGTTATTCAAATTAAAGCAAATCTGTATACATAAGTCATGTACCTACCAAATAAATGCATCAGGTAGAAAAGGAATACTGCCAAATGTTAATGTATCATTTGTTTATTAGTGGTAAGCTAGAATTTTAAAGTGATTTATGAAGAACCACCACTTTAATGTGTATTTCAAAATATTTTCAGATCTATCCATCATTCATCTTTGAAAACAACAACAAAACTCCTAAAATAAAGCAAAAGCAGCCAGAAAGAATGTTTGTTGTTCGTTTTACTTTGATTGTGCAGCCTGAGTTGATCTAGAACCTGTGACCTGTTTTAAAACAGAAATGCCTACTGCAACTTAACATTACTGCTCACCAGCCACGAAGATGGCACCAGGAAAGACATAGTAAATTGCAGGTTCAGTTTTGTTACTGCTAATAAGGTGATGGATGAGAAATTGAACAAATCCTCTACTTTCTAGAATAACACTTCATCGCTAACTTTCCATTCTTCTAAGCCAGTGAACTTTAACATTTGTAGACCTAAGCCAACAAAACCAACAGCAGGCCCTAAGATTGGGTCCAGATGCCAGGATACTAAAAGGATCATTAGGGGAGGGGGGTATTTGTAAACAATATAAACCTTGTAAAGGCTGTTAATCATTTGGAACCCATCATTGTATTTTATACCAGAGTTCTAAATAAAGATGAATTAGTTTTTTGACCTGTGCACAGTTTTCTTTCCTCCAAAAAAATTTTTTTTAAGGGGGAGAAAGAATCAGTTTTGTTAATAAAACAGTTAGTCATGTAAATAATCATATATTGACTTTATTTAATCTGATTAATCTATGCCTATCTGAAATGTCTGTAAAAACTAATGTGGTAGGTACAGATCCGGTTCCAACAAAAAAGAAAAAAAAAGGCAAGCATTATTGAAACCTATTTTCATCTGGTAATTTCATCACTTTCTCCCATTGCTGAATAGATTAGTGCCAACTTTTGACAAAAATCTGACAGTGGAATTCCTCAATTTTTATGCGAGGCTGCTAGAATAAGCCCGTGAAGTATCACAACTTTTACGTTTTGACTAGACAGAGAACATTGAAAACAGCTAACAAGACTTGATTTTAAAACAATCTAAGATACAACATTTTTTTTGTTTTGTTAAGAAGTTAAAACCACCATAGTTTTTTTATGCCTCTGGCCTGCCTGTCTGGCTAGGAAGGTTAGGTGCGTCAAGACCGATTTCGGACTGGATGTGCTGAGGCCTTTTTTCCAAGATTGGTTTTTGGCTGGGGGAGCGGTCACTCTAATGGGGGGGGGCGCTTGCGCCTCAACCCGGCCTTAATGGTAACTTGCTCCACACCAGGCTTCAGCCACCAACCCCAATCCCTTCTCCTCGGAGATACACATGCATACACGAACTTTCACATGCACCACTTACGCATTCACCACACAAAAAGATAAAAGAAAAAGATCAGTAGCATAAGTACTCCACACCTGAATGCCTTTGTTTTATTACTATTTTGTACTTGTAGCACTCCAGTTTCTTGAGTGAAGAAGAAAATAAAAAAGCCAGGTTTCAACTATTTTATCTCTAATCACTCCATGCATCAATATGACTTGAAGCCATGTCCATCAGGTAAATGCTAACATATCTTTTCTCAAACATCATAATCAATCCATGGCTTCTAAAACTGATAAGCGAACATGTCAGCAGGTGGAATGTATATGTAAAGCAGATAAGTCTGTACTCCCATGATTTTTCCTTCCTAACTATTCAAACAGGTTCCATGAAGTTTAAAAACCTGATATATTTTCAAGTTTCTAAAGTTTTGGATAGCATTTTCAGATAGATATTGTTCTTAATGACAGATTTTGTGCTTCCAGTCAAATTGTCTGCTACCTTCTATTCACAGAGATGGGAGACGGACAGAAAGTGATCTGGATGATGTAGAGACTTAGCATACTTACTGATTATGTTGTTAAGACCCAAGCAGACGAATGCTCTAGAGTACATTTTGATTTTCCTTGGTACTGTCAGACTGAGACTGTAGGAAGGATCTCACTTGTTTTAAAATGTTCAGGTTGTGGTGCACCAAAACATTTCCTTGTAATATGTATAGGGAGGTGTACTGGGCAAAGCTTCCAATGCAGAGCTGGGTTCAGTCCCTTGTAGATATCGGGTACAGGCTATGTTTGACCTCTAACCAATATAATAGTTCACCTGTACCCATCCTAGTGATGCTACAGGTTGAGAATCCCTTATCCGAAATCCTCGGGGCTGAATATGTTTCAGATTTTGGAATATAGATATACCAGCATAAATTGGTAGCTAACCTACTGGGCAGTGGGGACTGGGCACAAGTTCATTTACAACATTATAACTGCATATAGCCTACAGGTAGTTTTATGCAATATCTTCCAAATCATTTTGTGCATGAAACCATAAGTAAAAGATGTACATTTAACCATCAGAAAGGTAAGCTATCACTACGGTAGGCCTACCGGTACCAAAGGGGTATTTGCAGGCCTTTTCAACATTTCCAAAGTATATTCACACCAAAAGCAAAACACAAAAATCACAGTGACTAATGCATGTACGGCAGGCACGTCACCCAGGAACCTTCTGGAAATTTTCACTGAAGGCGCTCCAAAAATATTTCAGATTTTGGAGCTTTTCGGTTTTCAGAATTTCAGATAAGGGATTCTCAACCTGTAGCTATTCACTTTATCAAAGGGTACTGATGGAATTGGTGTACTGCAGGCCTGCCAGCAGAAAGTTAGAGAACCAAAGCCTGGTGTAGCACCCAGAAAGACATTCCTCCTCCTCTACCAGTTTGCAACTGAACATCACACTGAGATTGTGATCTTGGGGAACGTATCTGAGGCCACTGCACTGTCATTATTGATCATTTTCATGGTGTTGCCAGCAAGATTTTTAAAAAGTTAAGGCCCTCATTTCTACATTCAACCTTTTTTTTTAAAAAAAAATTCACATGAGTTTTGTTTTACTGATGGCAACTCAACTACAGATCATTCCTTCTACCTACAACCTTCAGCAGTTGAAGGCCTGAACTGAATTAATGTACTCATCTCTTATTCCCCTCCCCCAACCATGCTGCTGTTAGCCATATTCAGCCTGGATGCATGTGCTCAAACACTGAAAACCATCCACTCTTAAAACAACCTTGCCTTCAGTCAACTCAGTGTGTCTAAAAGCAGCTGCAGATTCTGAAGCAATCAGCATATGGAAAAATTATCTACTTTCCTTGCCAGTTGGATAACCTTTCCCACAAACATGTATGATGTAGGGGTCCTGTACATTCTGGGGCATGTTGAATTAACACGTGCAGTTTTAATCTTATTCAAATGTACACTGGTTCTGCAGAAAAAAATTCCTGGCTATTTTTCACATCAATCATTTTGCTTCACTAATGCTGGCATCTCTTTCATCTGCAGCAATTTGTGTATTATTATCTAAGTCATAATTTGCTGCTTGATACCAAATTTACTGCACAAGTATTGTACAAACTCAATCTGCTCACTTCCCACTTTGGAAAAAAAGCAACAAACCACCAACTGTTTCTGTAGTACATAAAAAAAAAATAAACATCTGAATTTATTTTTCATCAAAATGGCTGCCAATTTTTAACTGAGTGATGGATGAGTTATCCAAACTTAAAGATACTGCCCCATTTGGACTAAATGCCAAAATTCTCTTGTAGCTAATATTAGATCATGTCTTCAATATCACAAAATTACTAAAAACTAACTGTATTTGTGTGTGTGTGTGTTCAAATTATAGTCTCAAATCCCATATTTGCAGTTATACATAAATAAGGTAAGCATAAAGAATAAATGAAGGAAAAATTTCCAGACAACCAAATAAACTCTGGATACTAGACCACTAAATTTTTTTCTATTACTGTTTATATTTCTCAATAAGCAGGAAGGTCAGAATAATTATTCAAGGCAATCCTTTTAGGTTAGCTGATAAGGAAGGATAGCAAAATGAAAATGGTTGTTTTGAAAACTAGATCAATCTGCTGTTGCCATGATAAGATATGGATTTATGGGCTATAAGTCAAAGATTCAGCTGTGGGTTTTCAACACCAGACTCTCACAAAGGAGTCCCCAGAATGTTCCTTATCTGTGGCATTCTGAGAATGGAAACCCTAGGCCTTTGAAGTAATCCTTTTTGTTCCTCCTCTAGTTGGTTCTGGATCTTTTATCAGGGCTTCTAATTGTCAGTGGTGTGGGGTGGGACACCAGGTCCATTAATCATAAGACCAGTTCCTAGGGGTCACCCCACCTCTGAGCCAAATATGAAAATAATAATAAACCAGATCTTTGTATACTAGATTCTGGTTAGAGGACAGTAAATTAGCCACTTGTTTAAGACAAATTCAGAATGAAACACATTTCTATATGATTCATTACATTCTCGTACTTTTTAAAATATAAACTCCCTCTTTCCCACATCAAACATTAATCTAATTTCTAGATCCATGATTAACTGTCTGCTAAATATTATAATTTTTCTTCTTTTAAAATTAAAATTAACCCTTTTATAACACAGAAACCTGCCTCCTTTCTCTCTCTTTCTATTACAATGTCATCCTGTGTTATCCAGGTCTGCATTATGGAAGGGGTACATCTATCCTAGTTCTTCCCTACGTTTTGAAAATGAAGTCTTATGTTTACAAGAAATCTAATAATTTTAAATGTTTTATTATTTTTTAAAAAATTTAACAAAAATCTTAATCAAATTTGAAGAAAAGATGTGCAAAAGGAAGGAAGAAAGAAAAAAAATTGCCCCTTTCCTTTTAAACGAAAACTTTAAATAGCTGTTAAGTACCACAGGTGTTTCACGCTAATGGGACCATAAAAACCGAGCCTGTTCACCAGTTCTAAACACCATTTCTCATTAAATATAGATTAGAATAAAACTAGACACCTAGTATCAGGGAAAAAATTATCAGGCTGTTTTATTGCAGGGAAGACAGACAGACCTACCTTGGAACCTTGTTACTGTTTATCTAGGTTTCCCTGGTCCTTTGTTAATACAATGGTAAACATGAGCATGCAAATAGTTAATACAGATGAGCGTTTTCTTGAAAGAACTACAAGAATTGTGAAAGTTATTGATTCTGTTTTACTAGTAATACTAATCATTTCTGATAGCTAAGGATCAGCAAAAACAAACAAACAAAGAAAAGATTAACCCTTTGACCCTTCTGGCTCAATACAATATATCAAGCTCTGGACACATGGCTGTATCTATTAATAGCCTTTGAAGCGAGAGAGCCAATCAGCAATCACCTAACGACAGGACATTACGAAATGAAGTTTGAAAATCGCGGAGTGCCAGTGTTTGTAAAAGGGTCAGAGTAACAATTAGGCATAGGCAAGGCCACTGGGGATTCAGAGGATTAAAACTTGTTTTTGAAATTGGTCATTAAACTGAATAGATAATGAAAGAATGTGTGAACATTGTACTAATAAACTTCGGGAAATTTTGACAATCTTTTTTGAAGTGTGATGTTTTGTATACAGTTTTTGTTTGTTTATTTACAATTTAACGTGCCCCTCATGAGCCGGGCAGTCACCTTCTGGTCAGTACACAAACCCGAGTCGTTGCGGAAAAGTAGGTTTTATTTTTAGTTCTTGTTTGAGAATCTCCGTGGGCAGAGGAGAGAAGCCGTTTGCTGCCCTCCTATTTTATTCTCAGTGCATCTTGAGAAATTATTGAAACATCTCTTCCCCAACTTTGTAGTTAGAAACCCCAAGTGAAGTGTTAATAATGTCCAGTAAAAGGAAAGAGGTACCTCAAACTACTATGTGATTAGTCCCGTGGTAGCACTGGTGACGTTCAAAGAGGAGTCAGATGAGCAGCTTTCCTGCCGATGATAAAGTTAAAAGCTTCATCAGCTCGTTGAAGCAGAAGCACAGGAGGCGGCGCACAGCAATAACCCAGAATTGATCCCATGTGCTGCCTGCTTCCCATGTTGTATTGCCTCGGGACTATATCTGTATACTTTAGTATACATTTGTACTGCTTAGTACTGAAAACTCAAATGCTTTTAACCTTTTCATTTTTTTTTCAATTTTTGTTTCAAAAGAAGTTTTGAAATCTGTGATGCAATATGTTCAAATAACACTATTTCAGATGCTTCCGCAATAACAACACAGGGAATGTCAACAACCCCATAGTAAAGAGTCTGACTAACTACCTGGCTCATTATGGGCGTCTTAAAAAAAAAAAGCATTCAAACTATGTACAATAAAAGTGAGTAATATAATTTAAATTTGAAAACATTTGGTAGAAGCATTAGACCTAGTATAGTCTGTCTTACATTCTTTTCTTAATGAATCTTGACATTAATAAGGTTTTATTATTATTGTTAGTATTAATAATTAAATTTTTTACTTAAAATGGCAAAGCATTTGTCAATCATATCATGATACAGATGGATTTTGGGGTGGGGAGTTGCAAGTTATTGCTGTTGTAAAACTGCAACCTAAACAAACCTCGGCTTCCTTTGCAAAATAGTCTGGTTCCTTTAGGAAAAAGAAATAAAATACATAACAGGGAAAAATAGCATTTTATCATTCCTTTAGCGCTCTCTTTAAAATTATTCATTGGAACAAAGTCAGTAAACTTTAAAATATGAATATGCATATACATGCACACAGTTGGCATAAAGTTTTATAAACAATTTAATGTTTCTCTATTTCTATATTTTCCCAGCAAATCCCACAATGCAATATCAGTGTGGAGACACATTACAAAGTTGTGTGTAAATGCAGCATTAAGACGACAAAAGACCCTTTCTGGTTCCCAGCTGAAATGTCAAGAAAATGCCCTGCCCAAGATGGAAACAATGCTGTTGTTTTCTGCTAGTGCCCAGCCAGATAATGGACCACTACTTTATGGCTGGAAAGTTTTACATTTAGACTTGTTGAAGGACTAACTGTTTCTGACAGGATGACAGACAGAGAGACGGAGCTGCTTGAAATTCTGATTTGATAAACAAGGAAAATGACTGTTCACAAACACTTTAAAATATCTTGTGCATCTGATAGCTGTCACAAGACAAACCAGTGAGAAGTGGGGGGGGGGGGTAGTTTCTATAATGAGAACATGCTGGAATCCATTAAGGAAGGTTCTTATTATTGTAAAAATTAAAATAAAGAAATTTAACTTCTGCTAAATTTTAAATATTTTTAAATAATCCGATAAAATAGGAATTCTGATTATCATTATAACAAATTTGTATTGTGATTATTTTTTTTTTTTTTAAACTAATTATGTGATGTGAGAAACGTAGTAGTATCCTGTTTGAAATTACAAAGAAATTTCTGCTGCTAGAAGGAACTCCGCAAAATGGGGCTAGTAGAGGGGGAAATGAACTGCTAAGCTGATCAGACTCCATATTCAAAGAATGACGACATTGTTGCTACATCTCACCTTACAAGAGACTCAGTAGTAGGTGCAGAACAATGGTTAGGAAGAAGGAAGAAGAAAAGGGGTAGTAGGCTATCACAAATGCCAGCCTAATGGAAAACTCAAGAAATCTTTTGATTGAAGCATATGGCAGGGAACTGTAGTAACTGGAAAAAAAAACAGCATTAGCAGGTGCCATAACAACTGAAAGATATATTTAATGTACCAAATAGATTTGAAAGAAAGCAAATTTGGAGTTAGAGAGTTAATTAAATAAGCTTAAACACAAAGCACCACCCAATTTTTTTTAAAAAAGTAGGTACTAGTATCGTTATTTTTAGTTTAGCTATATTGTATACAAAATGTAATAATTTCATGGCCTGTCCTTTTGTACTGACAGTTTGCCTACAGTTAAAAAGATGTGTTGTAGCCATTTTGAAGAAAAATAGGAAAAGTAATTTCCAAGTTATTGTATATCCATTACAAACTGCATGAACTTGAACATCCATAAATAAATTTTGTATGTAAATCATAATAAAACTGCATGCAAAATGCTACATAATACAAAAAAATAACCACTTGTCTTCTGACAAAGTTTGTTGTTGGATAAGAAGTATCTATATTAAAGTATGTGACCTGGCATTTTTTTGTATAGCGAATAAAATAGGACATGGTAATGTAGTGTCTCTCTCCACCTTGATACGCTGATTGCATTGCTTATTACAGCATATAAAATTCAGATTTTGAGGTTTGTTTAAAGATGATTGAGAAGAGATTCATTCACCCGGTGTAATTAGCTAATAAAATGCATGGAAATAATTTCTATTGCGCAAGAGCTTTTTGAAAAGTGATTCCAGCGCAGTTGATCTGAGATAGATGGTAATGAATCTGCTGGAACAAAATGTCTTCAGAGAGAAAAGTGAGAGCAGCATTGCAACTTTTCCAATGTGAACAGCACACACTATCATCGTGAAGCTAAAGGCAAAAAAACATTCGTGATCAATAAGCCTAGAAATGATTGAAGAAAATCAAGCAATTTAGTATACATTTTCGTATTATTTACTATAATTTCAGATTTTACAGATGGCAAGTCAAACCATAGAATAATAATGAAGAATTTTCTGAAATCTTCGCCTAAGATGCCGAATGCTGTGACAAAATTAAGCTTTGGAACATTTGTTATTCCAGAGAACTACCTGAAATTCTGTAACTAAATATACCTGAAAAGAGCAAAAAACAAGTAGACAGATTTGTCTGACCCCTACTGTTGATATTCTGGCATATTTTTAAACACGCAAGTGTTCAACAATTTCTTTGTTTGTGTACTTAAGAGATATATATACACATTCAGATAGTTATGAGCAATACAAAATGTCATTATCAGATGGCAGGAGTGGTATTTGTTCTGCAATGCTAAAGGTCAGGAATTGTCCTTCATTGTGATGAACATCTACTTTGCAGTGCCAAAGTAGTTCATGATATCTGCTCTAAAAGTCCATTCAGCTTTTTTTTTTTTGCTCTCTCCAAATTTTTGCTGTTTACTGAGACACGTTGGTCATGTTATACATTAACCAGTAGAAAGAATTTTAGTAGGTTTAGATTCAGTTATCTTGAATGTCAGTCAGGTTATGTCAGCATGGTTACCTTATGCTGTGGCAAATTCTTTTTATTGATGCAGATTACTCAGACTAATTGTTCTTTAAAAACTCTCTCTTAAAGTACACACACACACACACCAACCTTGATCCCTCTGTTTCTGTCTTTCCAGAAGAGCTTATATAAGTGGTCGGGGCCGCTACTATCACTTCAGAATGTTGGCAAGTCTGCATGCTCACATAACAAAAGCAAGCAAACCATCTGTTCACATTATCTCTGCAGAGGCTGCAAGTAACTTACCCCAAAAAATAAACATCAACAGATTGTCAAATGTCATGTTCTCTTTAGGAATTTGACTATTAAAAAGTAATTTTCATTACTGACATAAACAAACCAGCATTTGCAGAATATTCTGTAACTTTACATCTATCTCTCATTTTCATCATTACTACAAAGTTCAAATGCATAGAAGTGTAAAATATTTCATATATTGCAATCTGTAGGAACCCTGTCCTACTTCATCTCAATCCAAGCTTTTATTTAAAGAAATTATTTTATTCATTAGGAAATTTAAAACAGCATTAATTTCAAATCAAATTGGGACTGTTTCTTTTTTTAAATAGCTGCTTCTGTAACAACTTTTGACCAGATTTAAGTTTATTGATTTAGCATTCAACAGACCTTTGCCTTCATCAACAATTCACAATAAAATTTAAATAATTAAAAAAAAAAAAGAAATATTTTCCTGACAACTGAGATGCTTTCTTCTCTCCCGCCATCCCCTATTTTTAATGCAAGAAGGCTCTGACATTATAACGACTTACTGTTTCCGGTAAATTTAGTTAGGTGACTCCAATCTTAGTAACAGCTGATTTACTTAAAATCTGATTTAATTTACACTTTAATCATTGTAACTCCAGTCTGTCTGCACAAATCTGGGCAGTATTTTGTCAAATTTATACATTTTGTACTACATTTTATGGGGCCCCTTGTGGTGCAGGATGGGCAGCTCTCTAGTGGAATCACAGCACTACATTACTTACCCCACCAAAGTCACTTCCATTGTAGAGAGACTGGGTGTATGGCATAACACCTGGTGTCTATCTTATTGAGAATTTGAAAGATTTTTAAAAAAAAACTACTCATGTTCAAACTTCTTGCAATAATTTATTTAATATCAAAAAATATGTTTTAGTGGTCCATAATCAACATTAAAAATGTATTTAAATGTCGCATTGTTAAAGAGCTAAAAATTATTAAAAGTGAAGCGAGTTATGAGCTATTCCTCAAAAAGTCGATCTTGTTATCTGGATTATGTCTAGCAGTAAGAACTTGCGGCTGTTCGGATCTCTATACCTTTTCTCATTGTTGTCACCCAGATCAAATTAAATTCTTTCATTTGTGCTCAATATTCTTTTTCTTCAAAGTTGAAATTAATTTCCAAATGTCACCGAACATTGAACTGCATTATGGTATCCTTCCACATTGTTGTTGGCACGAGGTACAATCTTGTTAAATGAAATTATTAGTATAACTGATGTCATAAATTGTGCATTAATAGTTACTATTCATGACTCTACTGGTCAGTAAATAGCTACCACACAGCTACTGGAATGTATTCTCTCTCCTACAACCTATCCAGTCATCCAGCTGCTGCAGCAAGCAGCAATTAAGGAACACTAATATATATATATATATATATTTTTTTTTTTATATTAATACGCGGAGTAATTTACCAGGAGTGAAATTACTGCTCATCATTCGAACTATGTAAATAAAAACTGACAAAAACAACACTAAAACTGCTAACAAAGGGACTTCTCAGAGGCTAAATCTTCTATCTAAATGTGTGATTTGTGCCATCCTTGTTGACTTGTTGGTCCTTCTGTGGCCTGAGCAAGCTGTGTAAGCATACTAGCGCTCTCCTGAAGAGAGAAAACCTACACACAACAGAGGTGGCACCATGCTAGTGGACAGATTACTGCCTAGATGCACTAGGAACTGCCTTGTATATGTTTTAAAGGTAATTATAACAACGGTGGATAGATATCTGATGAAGTCACAATGAACTCTTTTATAGATGGTATAAAATGTGCTACATGCACAAGAACAGCATATACCTCTACACTGTCCAACTGTTTTAGCAGGTTTCGTCTTCAGCATACCTATAATTTCAAATGTCTTAGTAAGGACGTGTCGTCCTCAGTGATGGAACTTCTGATCGTAACCATTTTGCTCAATTTAATGTCGAATTATCCCCGATTCTCAGAACTTCTCACATTTTTCTGATTCTATGCTTGAAATAATTCAGTTCTAGAGATAAGTATCTGTAAACAGCTTTGGTGATTAATAGTTTTAAAAACTACTAGTGTCGTGTCTGTGTATATAATATGAACCAGATCTACCTGTAAAACCTCCAAGGTCGTGTGTTAGATTACGTTATCAATTATAATGCTTGAATCCAGGATGATACAAGCAGAATATTCGGTGAACACTTCACCACATTAAAAAAGCAGGCAGCAGCAGCAGCCAGGAATTTTTGTTTATAGTGGTTAAAATAACTTCTGCCATGATCAAAATAATTGCTAATGGCTTCACTGCTTTCACAAATTCCATATGAAAACTTTAATGTCTGTGCTTATCTGGCAGATGGCCAAATGCATGGCGTACCAGCCCCGCTGTGGAGACAGATTTGCTTTGGCAACTCTCCTGCAGCATGGTTTTTTTTTCTGTGCCAGACACCATGAGATACATGAATGGCAATGCTTACTAGCAATAGTCATGGCACTGATTGACCCCAACAGGTACATTTGCATTGATAGTCATGGACGTATAACGTCAATTTGTGACTAACTGACAGACACATTTTGAAATCCACTATTTGATCATTATAAATTATAACGTCTAAAAAAAAAAAGAAGCAATAATGCAGTGCTGATGTGAAATCATTCCAACAATGTGAATAATTTATGTGCAACATCTGTTTTCCCTTAATTTTTTTTTACACCTAGTGTTGCAATCCGAGCCAATATATGATTAAAGCGTAGCAGTAATATTTTGCATGTGTTGCTAAAAAAGACAAAAATGAACAGTAACCATCATCCATGTGCTTAGATGTGTAGAACAACTCAAAGGCAAGACTGGGGATGATCAGATTTGCATAAAAGCATGTTACCTTATATACATAATGAAGATGGTAAGAGATGAATTAATATGATAATGAATTGCTAACTCTGATTCATCTTTAGTTTCTAGACACTAAGCTTCTCTCTTTATAACGCAGGTGATGATGAGCTGTAGTGTTGTGTGTGATGAGTTGGTCTTGGGGCAAATTAGGTATATAAAACTTCCTCAGAGCCAAGTTTTATGTGGGGATCTTCCAGTCACTACTTTTAATCATAAGTGTTCCACAGGGTTCTGGTCATTCTGACCCCCACGGGAAAAAAACACCTTTTAAAATACTGCAGGTGATGCTGATTGCATAAGTAACCTATCTGAAAGACAGCACTGTGTGTGAACTCCGTGGATTGCAGCAGTTCATAGACAAAGGGTATCACAAAGAAGTGTGGCATTAAAAAAAAAAAAAAGGTTAGGTAGAAATTTAACAGCTTCCAGATACATATGACACATGCATTTTACTTCTGAGGGAAGGCTGCACTATAACATGCAGAGAGATGGAGGCATATTGAAATCAACTAGTATTTTCTTTACTTTTCGGAGATACAAACTAAAGTGTCGCTGTGAAATTATCACACTGATAGCAGGGCCCGTGTTTTGTGATGAACAAAATAGCAAATCCATTCCTTTTTGTTTTCTTTTAGTTAACTTAATTAGCGCAAAGAATTTTCTAGCTTGTTCACAGACTCAACTCTAGCGGTGAAGTCTTCAAAAACCAAATGGCAACAGTTTTTTTGAGCACAGCATCAAAAATTGGAAAGTTATCAAACTAAAGATAAAAAGCTTCTTATGTCCCTTTTTGCCTCAGTCTGAAACATCATAGTTTTACTTCCATAGGGGCCATGGGAAAAGATGTTTTTTTTTTTTTTTTCAGGAAATTTATCTTCTTTTCAAAGGATATATTTATTGTTTTAGACGGTGTGAATGTAAATGACGAAAAAGAATAAAACATTACAAAATTTCTCCTTGTCGTGGATCAGACCAGGAAGCTCCACCATATTAAAGGAGTGATAAGAAACATGTTAAGAGAGAACAGCATAAACTCACTGTTAACCTGTCACTAAAAAGTAAAATGGCTGCAGAACCTTATCACAACAAACTATTTTTAACAAATTACCAATAGATCATGGACTCAGAAAGACATGATAAAGGCAGAGATAACCTATGCACAAAATTCAACAGTGTACTATTTTGCTAAGCAAGAATGCCCATTCAGTGATTATGATGTTCTACTTGAGCTTAGAAAGCAGCGGCAATGAGTCTTTCAAAAGCTCAATATTATTCCATTTTAAATGATGGCAGTACAGACTTGAATGTCACAAAGCAAGAATTAATGTGCACTCTGTTTCTGAATGAAAGAGTTTTGCCAGTGAAATAATTAGTAAAGTCTGCTGATGCTGTCAGAATTCAAGAGAGCTTAAGCAGAGTCATTGTTTTAATCATTGGTTAGAATTCGTGATTAAAGATACCATGAATGAAAGCTGAAAAGAGTAGAAAATGATATAGTTATCTTCAGGAATTAGCTGAAGCACATGATGAATCTATCCCAGAACTCAAATGTAATGATGAAAAAATGCTCTTGACAACTTTGGTACCTTACACATATCTAAAAGTTGTCACAAACTGATATATCAAAATATGCTGAATTAAAGGGTTTGTTTTTTAAAAAAATTGAAGAGCACTAGTCTTCCACTTGATATATCCATTTATTTAGATGCTTTGTTGCCTCAGCCAAGGGTGCAAGCTAAATTACAAGATCCTGTTAAACAATTCCTTAAAATTCAATAATTTTTTTTAGATGATGGTAAAACTGGAAATTTATGTGGATGATTCCCTGGAAAGTAATGATGCAAATTTGAGTCACTATATACTATACATTTTTCAAATTAATAAGGATTCTGATAATGAAAGCATTCTCTATCAGGGTATGAAAATTCTTAGTTTTCAGGGCACCAGGGAATTAATCCAGCATCATTATAATGATATTATTGTGAGAATAACAGATTCCATGCAAATTTGACTCAGTAATCTCACCTCATTGCCAGTGCTTAAACATTTAATTAATCTTCTTAAACATCAGCTCACAGTCTGAAGAACAGCAATCTGGTGAAATGCAATTCCTGAAATTGCTGATTTTTTTCAAGGATTTGTTGTCAAAAAATGGTTATGACATAAAAGGCCTTATCAGTGAATGGTATACTCTGAAAACTTACATTTTGACAAACTTGCAAAACAACAAGTCTGGGTATCATCTGAAAATATGGAATTCTTGTTTTTCGTCTAAGGAGAGAGACAATATTTTGCACATGTTTGAAATCTCGCTGTGTACTCCTTTCACAAATGCAGAATTAGGAGGAATGTTTTTACATGTGGTGTGTGTCAGAAGTGACCAAAGAACTTGATCAGGCAGAGATCTGGCTTGATGTGTGTGCCCAATGTTAAAATATTTAACCCTGATCCAGCCACTGTCATGTGGTTTCAGGAAAATGTTCACTGGTTATCTGTAAAACCAAATATATATCCTACCAGAAAACAGGGCACTGCCTCAGGTGCTTCTAGCATCATAGATATTGCAAAATGACTCTGTTTGACCTCAAAGGTAGTAGCAATGATGATAATTTGGAGTAGAATCTCTAACCTTTTTTTTTTTTTGGTCCTGAGGCTCTGGGACATTTTCTTTTGTAAGAGTTCATCAATATAGGTTTCCTCCTACAACTAAACAGGGGGAATAAAATAGGGACTTTCCAACAGGGAAGAGTTGGACACTGCCAAGTTATCTGCCCAATGACTAATATGGTGATTGGACTATAAAATGAAGTCTTGGCCAAACACAAGAGAAATCACAACTTGTTAAAATTTCAAATACCAACTTTTTAAAAAAATATTAAAATTAAATAATCTTTATTTTATTAATATCATTATTTCCAAAACACCACCCTCAATTAAGGTCAAGGTCATACCACATTCAAAGACCAGCAAATAATTAAAAAGAAAAAAGACTTACATCTTTGCTCTCATATTTACAAAGTAACCATGGCATCATGCAATCTCAAAACATGTCACAGTTGCAGGCAATAAAGTCCACAAGACTTTTCATTAATACCATCACACATACTCTCAGCAAAATACAAGTATGACAAATACTAGTCCTCTATATAACTACTGTGAACAAAACTGAAAACACTATATGGCAAAATATCAGCGATTAAGCTGGCTAAAGATATGAAAAACAAAACAAAACCAAGTATAACCCAAATTTTCTGCTTCTCAGTAGCTCATCACACCCTTCAGAAATACTGAATGCCATCACATATGTGCATTATTAACAGAAAATAAAATTATAATATTAAAAAAATAAAGGAATATCCAGCAGTGTATAGATGCCTCAATTGGCATAAAGTATTAGTTGCAAAGGATGTATAAAGCAAGTTTTTTTCCTCTTTCATTCAAATAAGAAATAATAATAATAATAAACCAAGCACTGGGTATTAGTGGCATGCGAAATACAGGAACACCTTTGTAGCATGTTTTAAAAACATTTCTGGCAATGCTATTCTAAAAAGGTAAGTGCGTTTTCTAAGCGTATCATGTTTGCAGTGCTGCTAGTATCTGCTATTCAAGAGTAATGAGCATTTCCAAGAGCGATAAACAGAAAAGAGGGATGGATGATGATTTAGTAATCTCAGAGTACAAATTAGAAGATGTATAAACTTAAAAATTTGTATAAATTTTAAAAAAAGATGAATAATATGATCTTTTTTGTTTGTTTAACAAAAATATTATTTTAAGTCAAAGACTAGTTTGGTGGAGAAACAGCCAGCATTTTAACAGAGGTGTTACTAATATCAGAGTAGTGTTTCAATATTTGTTTTCCTTGATACAACATGGTTTCGACAAAGAAATATATTACCTGGAAGCAGAAGATTAAGTGAGAATAGTTAAACTGTTTTGTGTTGATTACTTTGTTGTCTTTTTTTATTTTGCTTGATAATTGACAAAAAAAGAAGCAAAAATAGAAATGTGAAAAATTTTTTTTATCTGAAGTTGTTGGCCACACGAGGCTCTCAGATTATCAAGAAAAGCCTATTGCCAATTGGTTCAGCAGCGCTTGGGTGTGTCTAGAGAGAGAGAGGGAGGGGTGGTGGTGCTTAGGAGGCAAGATTTGAAGCCATTGGAATGCTAAATGAGATGCTGCATGCATTGGTATTCCTCAAAGCTCAGTTGTTTATATAAGAAAAGATCCTACTGGGAGGGAAGTTTATAGGCTACTGGAGAAAACAGGTGGGAAGAGATGGGTTATCCATCATCTTTGACAAGCTGAAGACATGGTTTCAAACAAAACTAGTGTCCAGATGCCATAGTTCAAAGTCTGACCAACACATGTTAAACAGTCTCCTACCCTGGAATCTTCTCCAGTCTACAAATTAACTTTCCTATTAATAAATAAATTTTGTAAACTTGACCTCTAGAGATTACAAGCCATTTGGCCTTTTATCATCCATTCCAAGCAAACACTAAATAACTACTGAAAAAATTTTTTCCTCCTCATATGTTCTCTTGAGGCAGCATAATGCTAACACAAGTACAAGAGCTAATGTAATCCAGAACTAAAGATGGCACTGTATGCACAATTAAGGAACTGTTAGTGGGCTTTACAAAAGAGTTTAAGATAGTCTCACTGTAGCAGCACCAATTTTTTTCTTCTGTTCAGAAAATTATAATTTACACAGCTCAAGTAGCCTTTCTGATTTCAATTTTCATTATCATCACTAGATTTAATGTATTCTTAAAATGCGGGTTACTAAATATAGTACTTTGTTGGTTATGAAAATTAAAGTGAACATACATAAACTTTTTAGTTTAGCAGTTAGGAAACCATCAAGGCTTATATGAAGCAAACAGGTCCACCAATATGATTCTTACATGCTGTCACTATTAACTACACTCACCAGTAATGCACTCTGTCTATTAACAATTCTATTATGGAAAAAATATTTTCTGATATCTAATCTGCCAGAAACTTAGCTACAATTCCAGCCACACCAAGCACACACATACAACCTAATGCATGCCAACATTTGTAGCACTTGCCAGCATTCCAACCACATGATGTGTATGTACTGTACTCTCTTGTTAGCTATGATTTGGCTATTTCAACAAGAGGTTATTATAATTTTAGTAAAAACTGAAAATGCATAAATGTTTAAAGCAAAAGTTAGCCTCATTGTTCATGACCTCAAATGTTCTAAAGGAGAGAGAAAGAAACCTCTCTTTACAGTAAGGGATTATTAATTGGTGAACGCTTACCGCTAATTGTGGGTAATCTGTTGTTGCAATGCATTAGGTTAACTAACTTACTATCAAAATGAACAGGTGAGGAGGACATGCTTAGGAAGAAAAATCAAAGTTGTTAATCCAGGTGTTGTGGAAAAAAACAAAGAAGAACCTTTGGTCCATGTGTAAATAATCCACCACCAACTGAAACATTTCATGGCTAACTTCAAAGTGTACCAGAGAAAGATATTACCTGCCATGATGAATGAACCAAAATTACAGTGTGTACCCCTAATGTGCTGCTTTAATTTTTTCTGCAGAGTTTTTAGACACAGCAAACGTGATGTAATTATATCTCCACAAAGTGAGGAGGAACAGCTAAGTGCATTAAGACCTCCACAAAGCACCGCAGCCCTGCTCATATAATCTTTGTATCAGTCAGACTGGTGGGTGGGAGCTGCTCTGTCTTTTGTTAACCTGTTTATAAACATTTTCCAGCTGTGTGGAGACTAAAACACAAAACTGCCCATCTTTATGAGTAAATAGCTTCAACAGAGCATCTTTTGATGTTCCTAGACCTACTAACACTAAAAGAACAAAAAAAAAAAAAAAAAAGAGACTACCATTAATTCCCTTAGTGTTGTGTGACTACCATAAAAACCATTTTTCCTAATGCTTTCACCAACAGACAGAAAACCAAAATTGAATACTAATTCGTCTGCTGTTGCTTGTGTTTGAGTCTTTAACAATGCAGCTATTTTTATAATCTCCCCTAGAGATGGCTCCAATATTCAGGTGTGAGTTAAACACAAACCAATCTAATTATGGAATACTCTTTTCTTGCATGGATAATAATAATAATAATAATAATAATAATAGTAATAATAATTTCCTTTAAAAAAGGACAAACATTTTACTTCTTTTTCTTTTGATCTATGTTCAAAATTTTATTTACCCCTCAGAAACCTGGGATTGCAGAGAGGTTATATCTCAGTATTATTTTTATTCTTCAAGCTACCAGATAAAATTGTTTTAGGTTCCAAATACAATACAAAACAAATAGGTGAACTTGCGTTATATATATATATATAGCATGCTTTTAGGTATGTGATCATATTATTAAGCATACATTTTTGGAAAGATTTTTGTAGCTGTTTTCTTCCATCAGAGCTGACTAAGAGACATGAAAGCTTATATTCATCATGTACTGTAGTCAGTACACAGATACCTCACATACCTGTTTGAGGTGCTCTGGAAGGAGGATCTAAGGGTATCAAATACCCATCACATTGTTTGGGATTCTGAAGGACAGCAAATTATTTTATTAGTTCTAATATGTATCTATGTATGTATGCGAGTGTGCCTGATTGAAAAATGTTGATGCAAGTCCTATTTATAAAGAAAAAGAAAAGATGTTCAGAGTCTATCGACAGGAGGCATTTTGTTCTCTTTAAAAAAGTGTAATAGAAAGAAGAAGAAATATAGTAAATTAAAATTAATATAATGTATTCAAATTCAATCAAAATTGCGTGTGTTATGGTTCCTCTTTTGGAGGCATTATAAACTATTGTCCAATATTTAATCCATTTGATCATCTGTAATTTCCATTTCGTGTAGATAAAGTAAAAAGTCTGCACAACCACTACTGCTATCATCAATCAGGTAGTTATTAACAGTAAAATAAATATTCATTAATTAGTTTATACAGGGAAGGAGGAGAATGTGTTGTTTTTGTTGATTAAATTCTGGCATTTGTCATCCGAAATTAAACGTTTAACTATTCTTTATCATTTATTTTTTTACTTTAATTGAAAGCATTCATTATTTCAAATTGTAAAATACTCTCAGCAGTGTGACAAGGCGATAGATACTATAACAACTTTTGTTTCTTTTCATGTTGTTATGAAGGTGCGGCACAATAGCGTTCCACTCAGGATCATGAACCATAAAGTAAATGTCATTACGGAAATATTGACAAAACACTTCTTATTATGATGCAGTTTATAATCATTTCTCAACTGTTTTCTGCAACAGTTACCAAATCAAATAGAGAAAGGGCACTTCATTAGATAATTAACTCTTGAATAATTGAGATTTAGCTGAGAGGTTTTCTCCATTCTATCTATTACTCCTTGTGAAAATGACAATTAAAAAAATTAAAGCACACACACACATTTATTTATATATGTATAAGAGTGGGAATTCTAAGTCATTGAGTTTCCAAATCAATTAACTGCTTAGATCAAAAACTACTTATCTGTGGCAAAAGGTTTCACAATAGTTTAGCAAAAAACATTACCTGTTGAATCATGAATAAACATAGAACACACATTGAGTGGTAGATGCTAGTTGTTGTTACTCATGCTAGCAAATGTTCTTTAGCCTGGACAGTTTTTGGTACCTGGCCAGTGGTGTGGTTTCTGTTCCAGGTGGGCTTCCACCTACTCAAGAGGAATTATACTTAGATATTTCCTGAATACTGGCCAGCTTCAGATATACCTTTGGCATATCTGATGGCAAGCTTATCTGTCCATGGATTCTTTGATGGCTTCCAGGTGACACAATGACTATTTACAAGCCAATTGGTCTGTATACCTGCATACTGCAAGCCCACCTCTACCATAAATGAAATATCAAACACCAAAATTTCAAATATTTAGGCTATCACTGTATACAAGTATAGTTCATATTTTAATGATTCCTTTAGTTTTACATGAAATGACAGATTTAAAAAAAAACAATTTTCTGCCTTAACAACTAGAATTTTATATCCAAAGCACAAATAAACACTTTAAGATTGTAAGAATCTCTGCTACTTTAATGTATTTTTTTTCTATTATTGAAAGCCCAGCTTCCACATTTGGTATTAGAAGCTGGAAATGGAAAATGAAAATTTATTTTTGACATGATGTATTTCTGATTATTAAGCCTTTTCATCTATTTTTAATGCTGGATATCCATCTTAGATAAGCCACTGTATATTGTTTTAACCATAGCTTGGCCACCATTTGAAATGGAGAGGATGGATGATCTGCCTCAGTGAAGCAACCAATTAAAACTTGAGCCCTCCTAAGACAATGTTTCACTGGAAATATTGTAATCATCATCATTATTAATTTCAAGAATGCTCAGGCTCTCTAAAAACCATATTTCATACATGATATAGCTTACAAAGTTTTAAAGAAATGCAAGATAAAGCATAAAACTAGGCAGCCCTGAGATGGTAAACTGAGAACTATGGTATCTAACCATAAAATCTTCCTGCTTTATAGAAGTACCAGAAAAATTCTAAGTAGCTTCCAGTGAGGCTTTAAAATAATCAAGTACATGAACAACAGACAAATATCCCATTATGAATTTAGTTAGCTCTAGCTTGGCATTTGTCCAAGTCTCTGTTGTGATTTATATGTCTCTTTTCCATTCTTGTAGGCTTCTGCCAAAATTTGCTAAATGAAACTAAAATAAGGATATTTTTGCATACAAACTTTTGTATCAGAATGTCTTAACACTTTCAGTGGAGAGTGCGTCGTGCGAAGTCCAGTTTCTATGTGATGGTTATTATTAAAGCAAGCTAGAGGAATGTATGTTTCTAAGAGTGGTTTTTGTAACAATTCTACATGCTGTGAAATAGATCTTGTACCCATCTAATGGTCATAACACCAACCACCCCCTGTTGAGAAACAAACAGCAGCAGCATTCAGAATGGACCAAACTGAAGAGCTGATGACTTTTACACTGATGCTCTTTCAAGTAAACACAGGTGACGGCTGCAGATGGCCAAGTTTAGTGAAAGTGCAAAAAACTAGTGCAGGCCGGCATTCATAAAAGCCACTTCAGTAAGTGATATACAGCCCTATCGTTAAGTGTCAGAGATGTGATTAGTGAGACTGAAGCTAGACATTACAAATGCTGTATGCCTGGCAGTCTTTAAATGCATGATCTGGCAGCTTCATTTCCTGCCATCAATAATTCCTAGTTTCTTTGTTTATTTTTAACTTCCCGATAAACGTATCTTTTCAGCCTCTCTACAAGTTTTGTATTTTTCTAATAACAACTTTAAAAAAAAAACAACCTATACTTTCAAAGCATAATGTTCATCGTGTACGTATGTGTCCAAAAAGAAACCAAACTTTTATAACAGCGCAGAAACCAGCCGGCACAGTGTGCTCGCCACTGCAGTGCTATGTATCAGTGACCTAGACCTTTAGTCTAATAATAGCCACATCCTGCCATGTCAGTTAGTCATCGATCTATACGCGCTAGGGTGAACAATGAAGAATCTTGAAGAACAATGTGCTTGTGTGAAATTCTGTTTCAAATTGGGAAAAACTTTTACGGAGACTTTTCTAATGTTGCAACAGGCCTATGGGGAGGATTGTACGAGCCATACGCAATGTCACGAGTGGTACCAGCGTTTCAAATTGGGAAGAACATCAACAACAACGGATGGCGATCACATTGAGAAGGTGCATGCTGTGTGGAAATCGTCGCCTGACTGTCCGTGAAGTTTCCGAAGAAGTAGGCACCTGTAAAAAGTTTGTGCCACATGATTTTAACAGAAAAATTGAACATGCATCGTGTATCCACAAAATTTGTGACACATCTGCTGACAGATAAACAAAAAGAGAACCAAGTCACAATCAGTCAGTCAGCTCTTTGATCATTTGAATGCAGATGAAAGCTTTCTGAAAAGTATCATAAAAGGTGACGAAACGTGGGTGTATGGCTACAATGTCGAAACAAAAAGGCAATCGTCACAGTTGGTTGGATCATCGTCGCCTCGACCAAAAAAGCACGTCAGAGTTGCTCAAATATGAGGGTGACATTGATCATCTTTTTTGAATGAAAGGGCGTTGTTCATTATGAGTTTGCTCCATGTGGTCAGACGATCAATAAAGAGTTTTACTTGGATGTTCTGAGGCGGTTGAGAGAGGCAGTGTGAAGGAGGCCTGAGGCATGGAAAAACAAAACCTGGATGCTGCACCATGACAACACACCTGCTCACGCATCACTCCATATCCGTGAATTTTTGACAAAGCACGAGATGACTCTCATCCCCCAGCCACCCTACTCTCTGGATTTGTTTTTCAGAAAGCTTTCATCAGCATTTGAATGATCAAAGACTCCTGACTGTGACTCGGTTCTCTTTTTGTTCATCTGTCAGCAGACACAGCACAGATTTTGTGGCTACACGATGCATGTTCAATTTTTATTTTAAAATCATGTGGCACGAACTTTTACAGATGCCTACTTCCTCGGAAACTTCACAGACAGTCAGGCGAAGATTTCCACAGATCACAGCACACACTTTCTCAATGTGATCATCGTCCGTTGTCGTGGAAGGCCGTCCAGATTTGGGATTGTCTTCCGTGGATGTTCTTCCTGATTTGAAAAGCTGGTACCAATCGTGACATTGCATATGGCTCAAACAATCCTCCCCATAGGCCTGTTGCAGCATTAGAAGTGTCTCTGTAAAAGTTTTTCCCAATTTGAAACAGAATTTCACACAAACACGTTGCTCTTCAAGATCCTTCATTGTTCAACTTGCGACAAATCGCCAAGTGCACTAAACATACGTTCACTCTAGCACATGTAGACCGATGCCTAACTGATGTGGCATGATACGGCTATTATTAGATTGAAGGTCAAGGTCACTGATACACAGCAAAGCAGTCGCGAGCTGTTTTAAGAGTTCAGTTTCTTTTTGGACAGACCTTGTAAATATATAAACCTCTGAAATTAGGATGTCTTTAATCCAAAAATATTTCCATCATGCTATTGAGTAATAAGTGATCATAAGTAGTCAAGAATAGCTTTTCAAAACAAATTAGAAGACTTTTTTTGTACAGTGAATGCAGATCCAGAAATCTGTTGGTAATAATAAAGACCATATTTTTTTCATGCAATTTTAGAATTTACTCTAATCCGTCCCTTTTATGTCTAACATAATTTGCATTTGAAATATCTCAAAATATTTAACCAGTACTGAGAAAAAAAATACTGTTTCTTTGTCATGGTTTTAATTAGGATAATATTCTGTTCTACCACCATTTTTAAGATAAATGTAAATGAACAAGGTTTTTCACACTGAATAATTTAAAATGTAATCAAGCCTGCTGGAATATTAACATTAAACACTTATTTTTTCCAGTTCTGATCGATGCAAAAACATAAAAATTAAATTCAGACAATTTAAAAACAATATTCTGGAAGATTACCATAATAATAATGCTAAGCTCTGCCAAGGTACTAATACATTCAAGAAAAAAATTTCTGAAAATTTAATAATGCCTGAATGTCTATATTCTTATAATAAATGGCGTAATTAAACTTCATAGTAACACAAAAAATTTACTGTTTTAAATTTTAAAATAGAACTGTGTTTCAGAGTATTAATTACTCTGACCACATTCCGTTATCAATGGATATTTTTTGTATTTTTTAAAATTGTAACATCTGGGTTGGTTATAGACGTGCTATGCAAGTATTTATTATATGACATATAAAATCTGGTCATATCAATCCAGGGGAGAATAAAATATTAATTAAAAAACAAGCTAATTTTATTCTTTTAAAACCAGCTAATCTAAACTCTGTTATATGAAACCTAAAACTGAGAGAGTCTGTACAACAAATATGCAAGAAAAGTTCATAGCCGGGCAGTTAGTGCTCTGCTGCGAAAAGAAAACAGCTCAGAAATGGTGGCATAAAAGTTTTCATAGCAAAAATAATTATCCAGAAATTTCCAAAATGTCCCATTTTTTTTTTTTTTTGAGCAAGCCAGAGAGAAAGAAAATTTATTACCACCACACTGGTGACAAGAGAACAATAGGTCTGTAACAGAGTTTAAAATAAATACTTTAATGGGTCCAAGGGGATATGATCTGTTCTAACCTGTTTTTTTTAAAAAAATAACTAGAAAAGATATATTAGAATGATAGGTTCTGTTTTTATTTCTACTAGAGAAAAATAAACATTTTTCATAAATTTTCATGTGTGTGTGTGTGTGTGTGCTCTGCTGCTTGACAATGACCAATGTGACTTATAGGGAACACGGTCAAACCAAGCTGTACAAAAATACCAGTCTCTTTGTTGAAAGATACCTGAAAAAAAAAAAAAGAATTCAGATTTGTTAATCTTTAAGCAATAAAAGAATTCCCTGAATTTTAAGTGAATATATTATTCCAATGTGTCTCTGTAAGGAGGAGTTTGCCATAAAGTCCAAAAGTTGAGAGTTATTGGGGCAAAAACAGAGAAAAAGCCTGCTGAAAATTGGCAGTTTAACCCAGATTTCTAAGGCTGGCAGCCATTGATCGACACACGGAACAGAACCACAAGAGAATACCTCCAGCTGACAATACAAGCCAAGTAACAAAGAACACACATGACAGACGGCAGAGACCTCTGGTATCATGAAAGACTGAAAAAAAAATTAAAACATCAAAGCAATTCTACTCCCAGATGCTTTGTCAGCAGCACATAGAAAAAAATAAAAACACACAACACATGCGATCTAAAGGCAATGGTTGTTCTGGAGGGGGGGGGGATTTTCCACCCACATACATATTCTCTCCCCTCTTCTAGTGGGAAAAGGAAAACTGAAAATAAAACACAAATTGATACAGTTGATTGCACTTATAGATGCAACTGTAAAACTATCTGATTTCCCTTAACTGCTTAGATGGCATCATGGTACTGTTGTTCTAGAATGTGCTTGTCACACTGCAATTCTGCAACCTAAATCTTAGAAACTCCAATCCGATGTTATCTGAATCAGAATCTCTATTTCAAAACACATTTTCTGTGCTGTCTTAGAGAAATGGATATGTCCATCTTGAAATATTTCCTGATCACATCAGATGACAAGGAATTTCACACATCCTTGATTCACTGAGGAGGACATTTGGCTCTGGCTTTCACAGGTGCACAACCTTCATTTGTGTGCGCTTTCCATTTACCATAGTCCCATTTCTTTTAAATGCTTTGCCTGAACATCCAATTCCCTTTCAGGATACATTCAGTTAGCTGTACTAAACTTGTGCAACTCCCTGGATTCAATGCATTATCTGAGCAGCAGCCACCCTGAATATGTTCTCACTATCTCTTTTAATGCTTTAGTCCCATGTACCATAAAGGAGTCCCAAAAACGTTTTCAATGGGTGTGTGCACCCATTTTACAGTTATATTTTCCTTCAGTCAAACATTTGGGCCCATTCTGACTAAAATGTAAACTTCAGGAAATGATGAGGGGGCAAACTTTTCTGTTTCGTTTTCACAATGAGGGGAAATGGTTTTTGCTCAAAGGTCATCAAAGCCCGGCTTTGTCCTTTCACATGTCCATTTGTTTTTAATTAAGATGGGATTTGGCATGTCAGAGTCAGCTGTCTAATCCATGTTTCCTATAAATATTGGCAACGAAATACGTGTGTCACACATTCTGAGGCAGTTTTTGCATGTCAGTTGTTTTCTGTCTCATAAAGACAGCATGGTGCTTTATCTATCTATGAAGCCATCCATCACTTGTGCAGAAATTTTTGTGGCCAGCAGAGATGCAAATTTGCTGTTTCAAGTTTCACCTGTTTCCTTCCCTATGATTTTCATAACAATCACAGCGCAGGAAAAACCAGTCAAAAAAAAGCTGAGATCTATTTCAGCATCTCAATTTTTTTTTTTAACCCCCATAGGTGGTCATTTTCTTGACTTGGGCAGGTCCACAATCAGTTTTCTAAATTTCCTTGCTGCCTCACTTCTTGTAAATTTTTCATAAATTGTGACATCTAGGCCTTGTCATCTTTGGAATTCTAACTCTTCTACAGAAACAATGTATACTGATTTTACAATTTCAAATGAGTGAGTGAAAGTGAGAGAAGTAATTGCTGCTGCAGCAAAAAAAATCTAATATGGTAAAAAGTGCAGCAAACAATAATCTGGCACACCACGAACATTGACCATTACATGATCAGCAATCCAACAATGACGTACCTAAAGAATGCTTTTCAAAGCATTACCAAACAAGGTGATATCCAATGAATAGTATGGGGACATAATGTAGGTATAGTAGGGAAGTATATCCACAAATAATGAGCAAATATCATGAATAAGATGGTCTAAATATTTCAATAGTGAAAAGAACCTAGGACTAAATTACAACTAAGAAGGTTAAATTTTGTTTAGCATCAATAAATATAATAATCACGGAAAACAATATTCACATGCCAAAATGTTCCTAAAGGAGGAGATTTATTAGGAATATTTATGAATAAAACCACAGACAAAATAAAGATATTTTGATAGGTTTTGGGGGATTAATGGTGGGATGGAATTTATTGAAGCGTAGTTTACCATTAGAACCATATAATATTTACAAATTTTAATGTAATTTCTTTTTAAAGCTGTTTAAAACAATTTTGCGATAAAATTGCAGTATCCTATAATATCAAAATGAACTCCTCCCAAAAACAATGGGATATCTCATTTTACCCACAATCCTATGAAGCTGTTAATATAAAGGCCCATTTAAAATGTAACTGAAGTCATTTTGCACGTACAGCACATCATTAACAGCTGGTGCTTGGGGTACTTCACCATTTAAAAGTGGCTGGTAACTGGGTGTTCAAGCTATGGCCAAAAAGATGGATGCCTCAGACAATTAAATGGTTGTGTTCATAACACATTGCAGTCACAAAATATATTCATTAAACTGCTGGAAGCCATTTTTACCAGCTTAGGCAAGCTGCCTGACCTTACAAATGCCGGTGAGCATTGCAAAAAGAAAAAGGTTCAGCAAAGAATGAATAAGTATTCTTCTTTTTTGAAAAATCTAGATTTCACTAGTTCACTTTTAGCAGCTGCATCTGGGTATGGAGAAGGACTAAAGATCTGCACATCTTAAATGCCAGGTTGAATCAATAGGATTATTGCCCAGTAATACAAATGCACTAAAGGCAACACTAAATTTGACTGTGGCACAATCTGGATCAGGCAGTGATTGGAGAACCTCGTCAAATCCATAACTAACTAGATGTGGTCAGCTCTGCATAATTGCCCTACCAAATACTTTTTTTTTAAAAAATGTAGTAAACCATATCAAACAACAATGATAATATTTTGATGTTGCTGGCTAGCCAGTGTACAATAAAATAAAATTTATTATAGAACCACTTGTGAAATTTAATATTTAATGGATTATAAGTTCAGAAATTCAAGTATTGCTATTGATAAAAAAAACTTAGTTTTTTAGTAATAGTTAGTTTTCACAAAGCTCCCTGAAAAATGTATTAAACTTTACCTTTTATCCAAAATTCTACCCTCACTCTCATTATAAAATACACTATACATAAAATCTGTGAATGCTTTTTTCTCGCTTGAGATAAGGTTATGTATTAAGAATCAATTTGTAAAAGCAAACTTTTAAAGAAATTTTAAAGTTTTTTCTAAAGAATTATTTTCATTATTGAATTACTGTCAGTTTTCAGATTTACTTGATAGATAATATGTAAACAAAATCAAATGAAGAAAGTATGGTGTAGTCATTAGTAGGTGATAACACATGTACCGGTGGTAATTTGTACCCAGAAGAGCAGTACGGTGCCACTTCCATGTTTGTTCACATGACTGGCTGTTTCCAGTAGGTACGCATACTGTCAAAAAAAAATGCAACTACAATGTTTACAGCACACATTCTAGAAGATAAACACAAACACTATCCCTGTTATTTCTTCTGTTTTATAGGCTCCAGAAGAGAATTTGATAAATATACAGGTGTGCTCCTGTTTAGGCTTAAACTACAAGAGATGATCAACCCTAACCCTCGCAGAAAAGCCTTGTAAAAACACGATAATACATGTGAAAAAATACATATCCACTAAAATCGGTAATGTACCTATTTAATTTTGTTAAGAATCTCAAATAATAATTAAGAATTGGAAAGCAGCAACAAAACAGAAAGAATCCATATTTCTAAATAACACTAACATAAGCATTAGTAAATTAATACAGTATGCGCGCTGTTTAATAGAATCTCGCTTAATGGCATTTGCCATTTAGTAGAATCAATCGAGCTGGAACAGATTTGCACTAATGTATTTCCATATAAAAATACGCCGCTTAATAGAATCAAGTCGCTGCTTAAGATAATCAAAATTGGTTACACTGCAAAACAAAACTATCCGTTCATGGGATTCCCTCAGAACTCGTCCCACCACCCTGAACAATGCATCTGGCAGCAAAGGCAAGGAGCCGGAACTTTAACTGTTTACCATAATGACTGATGCAGTCAAACTGCACTCCCATTGGCTGGCACCATTCAGACCAGCAGCTAGAAAAGGAATGGACAAGGACTTTGTGGAACAGACAGCAGATGCACACTTGCCAGACAGCGGCCCCAGCAACATACGAAATTGTCAGCAGAGCTAAAAAATGTCGCAAATAAAGAGAACTGGACTATTGTCGACAGACAAGCAGCAGCTTTTGTCTGCCTATGAAGCTCTCCCTGCGACACAAAAGATAGGATTTCACCTACATGTAACATGCATGATGATAAATTCGGTGTGAATTCAAGACTGTGATGCTTGGTCGCTTATGACGAACTTATCACATTTATGCACTGTTCAAAAAGATCTTTAGTTTCTTTCAAACTTCACAACGGGAAGCCGCAGCCTGACTGAAAGTTTCTCAGAGCACACTGCAGCGTATCCTGAAAGATCGCGCTGACATTGAGAAAACTGTTGACTCGGCCAGGAAGAGGAGAAGAACCGGTAAAGCCAAGGAGAAGAACAGAACATACCCCTCTCCAGAAAGGTGGAGATGTCAAAGGCTGAGGATTTGGCCAAAAAGTTGAATGTGTCCGACTTCAAACCGACAGGTGGTTGGTTTACACAGTTCAAAAAGAGAGAAGGGCTTGTTCACAAAAGACTACATGGCAAAGGACAGATGGCTGATATGGATTTGTGTGAACACTGGCTGCAGCACATCTGGCCCGACCTCCAAAAGTGATACACTCATCAAGAGATCTGGAATGCTGATGAAAGTGTGGTGTACATATGAGCTCTTCCTGATGCAACCCTCACATTCAAAGATGACAAATTCAAATGTGCAAAGCAACCGAAAGAAAGAATAACAGTCCAGTTTGTTTGTTCGTCCATTGGTGAGAAATGGAAAATGTTTGTCATCAGTAAGAGTCAGAATCCACGGTTTTAAAGGGGTGAAGAGTCTTTCAGTTGACTACGCTGCGAATAGTTCAGCTATTCAAGAAGTGGTTATTGGACTGGAACAATGGAGTACATGGTGAAAAAAAGTGAGTGCTCCTCCTCGTTGACAACTGTTCCGTCCATCCCAAAAATGTCAGTCTGACCAACATAGAAGTCGCATTCTTTCCACCAAACACAACCGCCATTCTCCAACCTTGTGATCAAGGCATAATACGCGTGGTTAAGCTCATTATCGCTGTAATGTGTGTCAGCGGATTGTGCAGCAGTTGGACAATGATGACAGTTCCGCGACAGTGTCAGACTTGGGGCGAAAAGTGTCTCTTCTGGACACGATCAAGCTCCTGGATATGGCATGGGAGGACACACAGAGCATCTCTACCAAGAACCTCTGGTGCAAATCAGGACTGACGGGACAAAACTGTGACAATGCATTTGATTAAAAAGGGCTGCAATTTTCTTTGCATGAGCTCAGTGTGCCTATCTCTCAGAAAAAGTGGGAAGAATGGATTGATGTAGACAGAGACTTGGATACAGCTGAAGAGATTACTGATGACGATATTGTTGCTGTTGTACCGAATCTTGCCACAGTGGGTGCAGAGGCACATGCGCCAATAGACGAAGAGATAGAGGCTGACTGACAGTCCCCTCATATCACAAAGTATGCTGCGCTCTTGATACACTCAAAAGAGGTTTATATGGGCATGGGTTTGATGACTTCTCACTCATGAAAAAACTCAAACGAGAGGTATCACGCAGACTTGCTGACAGCATGACACAGGGAAAGATTGATGCATTTTGCTCAGTGTAAAAATAACACCTGATTTTTTGTCAGCGCCTAGTAGAAAATGTCCCCTGACACTGCAGGCGCATCAGTGCACTGAAAATAGGGTGTTTAAATCTCGCGCTTTTCCTGATGATTGGTTTCTATGTATAATAAAGAACGACATCCAGTTTGATTCAGAACGAGGCTGACTTCCTATTTCCGTCGTCCATTTCCATTTTTTACTGCATGAGCCTTGTGTCATGAAAACGTGTATGCCGGTTAGTAGAATCAGCTGCTTAATAAAATCAATGTACATCGGCCCGAAGTGATTCTATTAAGCAGCGCGCACTGTAATAAACTTTAAAACTAAAACTGAGAACAAAAAAAAGAGAGAAAGAAATGTAACATTCATTAACAATATCTCAAATTTCCAAATGGTTGATATATAGATTTCAGTCCAAATGATCAATAATTAAAATTAAAGGTTTCCTGATGTCCTAATTTCATCACAGATTTGTAATTACTTCATGTGTATATAAGAGAGAAGCTAATCAGTTTTTCATAGGCATACTAAGTGTAAAATGATTTCCATACTATGAAATCTTCTTGTTTCTTTTTAGAGATCATTCCAAATACTTAGTTAAGTAGATTTATAGTTATATGGTATTCTAAAGAAACTAAGCTGTGTTAACCTCTCCGAATTTTGGTATAAGAGATTGTAAACTAATCTTGACATGTGTATTTATTTTCATTAAATAAAATAATCCTAACAACTTTGTGATAAATATAAAAAAAATAAAATTTATTCATTAATACTATTATATTATAGTATATATACAATTTAAGTCTTTCTTTTTATTTTTGCAATGAAGTTTTACCTGGACTTGAATTAGGTTATGCAGATTTAAAAGAATCCCAAAACTCTTCAAGAAAGTTTAATTTTAAAAAAATAAATAAAGATATTTTCTGACTTTGCTTTAAACCTAATTTACCTCTTTTTTTTCTTCCTCCAATATTACCATCTTAGATACATTGGCAACTTATCAAAGCGCAGAGAATCTTCCGCTATTTTTATAACGACATCAGCGAAAGTTGAGATGACGCTAGACTGAATGTACATTTTTTACTTGCCATCAGACCTGTTGCTATGTCTTCTTCACTTTAATACACTTGACAATGAGAAAATAACATATGCCATTTTTTTTAATATTAAAGATTGTATTATAACTATATATTCCCAAACTGACAATAAATTATTCAAAACTTCTTCTCAGGTGTGTGATAAAAAAGAAAAACATTAACTCACATCCATAAACCTATTCCTTAAAAGATTGCTCTTACTTGGCTATGTAACACAGCTACATGACTCACTTTTGCGTAAAGTGTGCGTGCCAAATTTAATCTAATTACCAGATGTGTTACATAAAAATCCTAAGGTACATGTATATTTATTTACCTATGTATGCTTAAGTTTGGGGTCAAATAATACACTTAATTTGTAACGTAACAGTTCATTTTTAAAATCCAAATGCAGTGATGTCATACTTCCTTATATGTTCAATTAATACATCAGTGTGATCTTCCTATACAGTCCTGCATTTACAAGATAAATATAATTTAATTTTGCTTGTGTTGCCAATTTAAAAGCTCTGAAAATGAATTTAAATAATAATTCACTTCTAATAATTTATGCTTAAATAATTAACCTGGTTTTATGAGAAAGTAAAAATATTCAAGTAGAACATGCTCCATACACACGTTTTAATAGTTGTATCATACATACTGAATATCTCACATTAAAACCAGTTCAGTAAAGCGATTTAACTGCTGACTGGATGATAGTGTTGTTATGACCATGCACAAAACCCGTAATGTACCATGCAGTAAAGATTTGCAAAAAAAACAAAAAAAAATCATTGTTAGACAAAGTCCATGCAAGTTTCTGGTAAAGAAAAGTAGTGAGCGGAGTTAGTGTTCACAACTGTAAAGAGATACAACAAAAATACTATACTTGGCTGCAGAGTCCGTGTTCGGAGTCGTTGGAAGAATTATCCTGGGATGAAGTCATTGAGTAGTTTGCTGAATCTCGTCGAACGATTTCTGGCTTTTTCACTATGAGATGAATTGGTCTTGAAAAAAGTTTACTGTTGGAATCATTTGGAACAATATCAGGCTTATTTGTGTGTTGGTGGTGGCTGTTGTGAAAGGCACTTCCATTTGACAATGAAACAGCAGAGAATCTAGGCTTGTTGCTGTGGAACGGCGAGTCTTTGAATGTAGTCAATCGTTTTTCTTCATTTTTTGAAGAAAACATGCCAGTGGTTTCAGCTTCCTCTTCCATCTGCTTTGCTACTGGGTCAACAACTTCCAGGTTAGATTGATTTCTGTCGGCTTTTGCTACATCTATGCTACAAAGAACTGTTGGAGTTTGTATGGCAGTGTCGTCATCACTTTCTGCTGAAATTTTAACAATACTTGCCAAAGGCTCTTCCATGTTTGGAGAAAGTTTATTTTTATTTGTAAAATATTCCCCACATTTATTACGCAGATCATTGCAATAATCTCTTGTCAGGCAACTCTCCTTTGGTTCAGAATAAGGCACTGAAATGTCAATGGATTTTCTTATTTGATGTGTATTAGCTGCTTCAATGCCAGCAACTGTTGCATCATCAGGTGATGAATTATGCACAACAGCAGACACGCTTTGTGATCCATTTTCAGCTGTCATGTTTGTAGCTTTTGAATTATTTTCATCCTCTGATGCACTAACTGCTATAACTGATTCATCAAAAGTTACTCTTTGAGCTCCATTTTTTCGATTCTTCATCTTCCGCACCAGTACACCATTTGGTAACATTGGGTTTTGTTCAACATCTGGGTTTTCTGCAATGGGAGGTAACTGAGCTATAGGAATATCTTCATCCAATGTACCTACAGTATCAGTATCTCCACTTTCACTGGTTGGAAAATCCATGCTTTGAACTGATCCCCCGCGCTGCCTTCTCTTTCGACGATTATATTCAGCCAGTTCAATATGATCAAAACTGGGATTTCTTACAATGTGGTCGTTCTGTAGCATGAAAACAGCTTGACCAGCTGGAACATAGTCCAGAATCCTGAACCGCCATGTTTGCTTCAGTGTCAGAACTGACCAAAAAGCAATCCAAAATACCATGTAACAAACATCTATTATAACACATGTTAGAATCAACTTGCTGCGAGTCAGTCTATACACAGTAACAAGATCGTATGTTATCGGACCTTTGCATGCTGCAAGGAATACCAATGTGACCATTGCACAAGAATGTGGAATGTAACCATGACAACTACTTTGGTATCTTGGAGCATCTTTGGCAAAAGATGAGTGGTGTCGGTGTTGAATTAACTTGAACTTTTCTTCAAAATAATATAATCCATATTCAAATATTGTCATAGTAGACAACAGGAGAATGAATCCTCCAGCAACATAAAGGATTAGTATCACTGATGGGGGAAGAATCAGTATAATCTTTGGGTTTATCCAAGAATTCACGGCTACTTTGTAAAGAACGGTCATCCCACAGAATGCAAAGAGTGAATGTACTGTCATCCAAAGTAACTGCATGGCAAAAATACAGCTGAGGAGTTTGTTGGTGTACCAGAACACTGCCGAGTATCTGGCTGAGAAGGCAAACAAAGCTGCGGCAAAATTAACAAAGGCAACACTGACCGGTTGTTCAGGGAGTATTGCCTCAAGCAGTCTTGACTCTGTTGAATTTGCAGCAGCAGATAAATTAATATTTGCTTTATTACCTACACCATAAAGTTTTCTGGGTGAGAATAAAAAATCCAGGTCTGTCATCCATATGGCATCTAAAAAACAAACAAAAAAATTAGTTGTAGTTATATCTAAAAATTCAATTTCCTTAAACATTCAATTAAATTTTGATTAGTAATCAAGCAATTAACGTTTTACTAAAGTCTACGCAGATCACATCAGTGATATACTCCTTGTAAACTTACCCACAATTCTAGAAGACCAATAAAATGGGCATCCTTTCAGGTATATCGTAATGTTCTGAACAATAGGTGGGCTTTTAATAAAACTATGCCTGTTAAACTTTTCACTTGCTACTTAGGTAATACAAACAATCTTTCTTAAAAAATGTGATTGACATTAGCAAGCTTCTACTCCAAGAGTAATTCATCAGATAGAGGACATTACTCATCTTCTTAGTGAGATATTTAATTTCATTAGCAGCAAGTTTCAAAATTCTAGTATTGAAGCTACTGGGGCCTGGCATTATCCTAACTTTATTTAATGCTACTTCGACATGCATATTCGTTTGTAACTGAAGTGTCAGGTATTGCTGTCCAATTTAAAATAAGACTGGTTTTCTAAGATTAGAATAATTACAGTAGAGGTTTTGCTAACGAAACAATACATTTTGATGATTAATGGACTTGAAAATATTAGCAGCAAAATAAATAAAAATAATAATTTAAAATTTTAAATATCAGGTAATTCACTTGATCGCTCAACTCTAGGCGGTTGATACAAGTTAAATAAATCACTAACGTCAAGTCTGTTACAAGTCATTAGCGTTGTACTCACTTTAATAACATATTTAAACTAATAAAACTAAGGGAGCACACAAACAATTTTATAAATGATGCTAAATTGTTTTGAAAATTAAAACAATGCAAAAGAAAATATGAGGGGGTCAGCCATTGCTGTACAGGTGAGCGTAAATACCAGGCTTCAAGAGTTGGCTTAACAAAATGAATGATCATCATAAGCCTCTAGTATCCACCAATCATGTAGGGGGGGAGGCACAAATGACCCACTAAACCACAGAAACACAGCAAAGATGGATTAAAAATAAAAAAAATATATAATTTTTGCTGCATCATGTTCTTGTAATTTTAACAAGATTAATTTGAATCAACTGAGAATGCTTTTTACAAAAATAGAAATGAAAACAGTTTTTCTTTATCTAAAAGATGTCATCCAATGTGGTCCCCTTCTAAGTATGCACACGAAGCATTAAATACAGGTGCATCTCAAAAAATTAGAATATCGTGGAAGAGTTCAATATCTTTTGTCAGTTATTTCAGAAAGTGAAAATTGTATATATCAACGCAGCCGTCTACCAGGAGATTTTAGAGCACTTCATGCTTCCTTCTGCTGACAAGCTTTATGGAGATGCTGATTTCCTTTTCCAGCAGGAATTGGCACCTGCCCACAGTGCCAAAACTACTAGTAACTGGTTTGCTGACCATGGCATTACTGCACTTGATTGGCCAGCCAACTCGCCTGACCTGAACCCCATGGAGAATCTATGGGGTATCGTCAAGAGGAAGATGAGAGACACCAGACCCAACAATACAGACCAGCTGAAGGCGCTATCAAATCAGCCTGGGCTTCCATAACACCTCAGCAGTGCCACAGGCTGGCTGTCTCCATGCCACGCCGCATTGATTTGTGCAAAAGGAGCCCCAACCAAGCATTGAGTGCACAAATGAACATACTTTTCAGAAGTTCGACATTTCTATACTATAAATCCTTTGTTTTTTTAATTGATCTTATGAAATATTCTAATATTTTGAGATAGTGGATTTTTGATTTTCATGAGCTGTAAGCCGTAATCATCAAAATTAAAACAAAAAAAGGCTTCAAATATTTCACTTTATGTGTAATGAATCTAGAATGTATGAAAGTTTCCCCGTTTGAATTAAATTACGGAAAAAAATGAACTCTTCGAGATGCACCTGTATAACATGCATTCATATTTCAAAAAGAATTTTGTTACATAGTAATTCTTCCTCAAATTTTCTGGTCTATATGTGCACTGACCAACACTGAGTTTCCTGTAAATGTTCAGGTGGAGAGTACTGTAATATTGTATGATTAAACTGATATTTAAACACCTGAAAAAAGAAAATTGTGGAGAAAACAATTATGGTTTTAAACGGTAAATTCTAATCACATTTTACACTGATTTCTGCACAATCTCATTGGAGTATGTGATATGTGAGCAAGAGACAAGCTGAGCATGGTAACCAAAAAGCTCTCCAGAATGTCAAAGACCAAGGCCATATACTTTCGAATGTTAAAAGTATTTTGAAAAATAGCTTCTTTCAATAACAAAATAACTTTTAAAAAAGAGAGATGTAAGGGCATTAAAGGGTTAATATAGTTGCCCCCCCCCCCAATCTCCCAATCTACAAGTTTTCAGGCTAAGTAAAAAACAAGTAGGTGATAACTTGGTGCACACCTGAAGACTGGAAAGTAATTTATAATTAACAGAAACTAAAAATCCAAATAAATGTAAAGTGTATTATTGTGGAATGTTTGTGGTGGATGAAGACTGCATGGTCTCAGAGTAAAGTCGGTACACCAATCAATCCAATTTATAAAGTTTAAAAAACAAAAAAATTGAAATATTTAATTTTGTAGTGCGCCTGTAGACCCTGACCACTGTCGTATCTTTAAGTTGCTCAGATATTGTTCTCTCAAATACAGGTATAGAGTTGTAGACTTCATACTTAGTAAAACCACAAACAAGAAAAATCAAACATGGGTTTAAATCTGCAGCTGTAAAAAAAAAAAAAAATATCATTACTTTATGGATACCAGTAAGTTACATAAACATTGTAAAACACCTTGGCTGCAATCAAACAGATAAAAAGTCTCCTGTTTTAACCAAGGTAGCCAAATAATTAATTGGGCAGCAGAGAAGATTGATCTAAGTTAGTTACTGTAAAATTGTGAAGTCAGCCAATAGAGGATAATTTACAGGTGCCTTGTATCACACCAGTCCAGATAGAATCACTCTGTGACATCTCAAGTTGGTTTATGTTACTGTATTTCTTTTCAGCCCCCCCCCCAAAACAATGATTGTTTGAGAATGTTTAGGAAGGATAAATAAGTAGCATGGTGGTCTACAAGGATAGTTAACTCTTAGCATAAAAAACAATAAAAAAGCTCCTGATCTGGCAGTACTTTTTATTTCGCAGTTTTATTGTGTATTTAAGGCTGAAAAGAAAACATTATTGTTATTTCCAGTAACATGAGAAACACTAAGTAGAAGAAATAATAGAATGCTTTAACCTTAGATCATAGCAGTTGAAATATATGGTGTTTTTGCAAGAAATAATATACAGACTTCAGAACTTAGACATTTAATGTACAGCCTCAAAATAAATGATGGCGGTCAGAGGCTAGGCGGCTAGACAAAAACTGTTTATACCATCGATGACAGAAAAAGTGTAATAATTTAGAAAGCTATATATAAAGTTTGTCAGCTTAAAACTGATCACAGGGGTAGTAAATCTGTGGAATGCTATAGTATTATTCTGTACTGACAAGATAAAAAAAAAATAATAATAATAAATCTTTATCAATTTTTACATCAAAAAATACCAATTCGTATTATTATACCAAGAGCTGACAATTCCACAAATTTGTAATGAAAATAAAAAGAGAAAAGAACTTTATTTTCATTCAACCATAATATTTAAACAAACACAAGTTTTAAAAAACCAAGCGCAAGAATACTGTGGCAATATGCCCAACATTTGCATCACTTGTCTTCTTTCTTCCCTACTTCCCGTAATTTTTCTATATTATAAATGTAATTTTTTTTCAAATCAATGAAAACAAAAAAGCTAAACTGGAATGGTGATTTAAAATTTTTCTGGGGTTTATTAAAAAAATGCCATGGTTTATGTAGCTGCTAGAATGCTTAATGTTAATTTGCCAGTGGTCTGTCCTGGTGTGGGCACAGTTGGGACATACATGCCCATGGGAGCTCATGCCTGGTAGCAATCAGGAATATACAGAATTGAAAATAATTATAGAAACAGAGAATAAAACATGGATATAAAATTCAAGCAACACATCTTGGATGTAAAAGTTAAATGCTCTGTAGTACAGTCATGTGTCGATATACTGAATGGTTATTAATGCAAGCAATCAGAAAGAACCACACCTGCAGTATGATGAATGTGTGGTGAATACTATGGCCTCTGGGAAAGAAATACCACTTGATAAGCATACATAAATTGAACTCTTAGTTAGTGAAGGCTACTACTCCATGTGGCAGATTGCAGGCGGATTTTATGCTTTAGAAGAAACTGTATGCATGCATGACTGAAGCAATAGACACAGTTGGGGAGAAAGCCCAGACTCTCCAAATTTGATAATAAATACTTGAAAGTATGTTCACTACGTGGCAGATGGTGAGCCAGTAAAAATCTTGTGAATGATCCAGCTGCAGTACAAGAGTTAACATTTTTTCAACAATAGTAAGATACAAACTAGCATGAAGTGGTTGGTCTCAGTGGCTGTGTAGCTGCTTAGAAGAGCAAGCCAAACGGCAAGGCTGAAATGGGCAGCAGAAATTATACAGTGAAACAACAAAAAACTGGAGGAAGGTGCTTTTTACAGATAAGTCCAAGTTTTAACTGTTAAGCAACAATCAACTATTGTTTGTTTGAAAACAGACTAGGAAGCAGTATAAAAATCAGTGTACAACAGCTACTGTAAAGCACAGGGTTGAATCAATACAAATGTGAGGTTGCATATCAGCTAAGGGTGATGTTGATTTGCATAAAATTGAGCAAAGGTATGCTGACTGCTGACAGGTACAGGCATGTTCTCATCCATTATGCCATTCACTCAAGATGACATCTCACTAGGTGGGGATTCATCTTCCAATATAACAATGATGCCAAGCGTACAGTCAATGTGGTGAAAAAACTTTTTGGAATGTAGAGAGGCTAATGGAAGACTCACAAAGATGTCTTGGCCTGCGCAAAGTCTTGATAAGAACATCTACTGAGAAAGTCAAACAGCAACCAAGCACCTTGGATGAATTGTGGAAAGTGTTGCAGGTATATCTGGAACAACATTCCAGTCATACTTGCATAGCCTGTATAGGGGCATGAAAACAAGGTGTTGTGCTCTATATAAAGCAAAGGGCTCATGTACCAAATTTAATACACTGTACAATATATTCATTTTGTTTTCTGTAAAACTGTATTGTGTATGTATTATATACATCTCTCAGTTGCAATTACACATCATCATATCCTGTGTGTATGTTTCCATAATTATTTCCAATACAGATGGTAAAGACTTACTTACTTGTCTACTGATTTAACTTAGCTGCACTTTCATATGATAGAGATCATAAGCATATTATGTACTTTCATTAAGTCAGTAAGCTAACATTTATTAAATTTTATGCTACATTTGATAAACTGATAAGGGGGTGGGGAATCATAATAGGGGATTTGAGGGTCAACACCAAAATAATGGTATCTTAATCATAACATTAAAGCTAACTATATTTAATGTTTGAGCTTCTCACAGAATATTTTGCTCTTATTGAAATTATTAGCACTAGCTTGTACCAGTCTCTGCTGCTTGGCAATACTCTTGGGTCCTCCACAAACTAGTGTATGTGTGTGTTTTCATGCTAAAGCCTTGGCCATTTTGATATATAATAATATAATCATGAGACCCATGAACCTAACAGGCTTCTGGATACCGCCACAAAACAAGACATGGAGAGTACAATGCATCAACATCACAGAGTCATTATTCCAATATTGCACATGTTAAACAATATTTCTACCAGTGTTCCATCATGTTCCATCTGACCAAAATTGCATCTCCAACCTGTTAATAACAATATTAAAAAAAATATTAAAGCTCTACTCCGTCCATTGTATGTTATATTCCAAATCTTTGATGTAATGTCTTACTCACCGAATTACATACCTTCCATGTTCCATAAAGGTTACTTTATTTTATAAAAATGGACATGGTCACTTGGTTCTCACCCAATAACATTACCATTCAAAACTGAAATCTCCATGAGCTTACACCTGTTAGTACCTTGCCTTGGCAGATGTGGAGGAAGCTATTTTCAATCTTATGTCAACAATATTTGAATACTTTCTATGTAAAGTAGCATGATTTTATTTTATTTCTTCCTGAAGGCTTTTGTTGTGAAGGATGCAGACTTATTGAGTATATATTTGTTTTCTTTTGATCAGACATTTTCAGTGTTACCTATCTTTCTTGTGCTGCTCTTTCACATTACAGTCAACTAACTATATAATATGTATGAATGGTCTTCAGCAGTGTTAGCGATGCTACAGCCAATTTTTTTCTTTTATGCCATCGAAAAACATTAAAGCGATTTCCCTTGGCTGGGTTATAAGCCATAGCTTGCCAGTATACCTCAAATGACTTTATGCAAGGCAAGTGAAACAGAACAACCAAGTTAATAAATACATGTAAACTGAACATCATAATACTAGATAGTACATTATAATGGTTACAGCTAGTTTAGTTTCTTACACAAAAGAGAACTAAACAAGTTTTCTTCATAAAGATGTATTATTTATGCCTAAATCACAAGTAAAAAAAAGGGAGATATAAACATTTTACAAAAATCTTATGATATAATATATAGAAAGCATAAAAATACCACAACTTCAGATTATACCAATACTTTGAGTTGTTGTTTAGTCCATTTGTTTCTGGTTACCACGTATATAAGGGCTTTTCAACTGCCACTTGCGCAATTAATCCAATCTCTCTTCACCATCTTTCAGTTGTACAGGCTGAGAAACTAGCAGATGTAGAAGAATTATGGTTAGCAGTTAATTGGTTTCCTTTGAAAAAAAAAAGATTTTATAGACTTTCAAACCATCAGTGGCCTATCTTCCATTATGTATTTCTCCCTTTTTTCCTGTTCATGGCTAAGCCAGTTGACTTCATTCTATAAGTGGCTAATCACGCCACCACATGAAAGTTTTTCCACAGTTTTCTGTTTGAAGCAATCAGTTTTATGGAGGAGAATAGCGGGTAGCTTCGTTCAATATTGAATTTGAGGTGCCATTTTCATCTGTTAAACAAAAACCTAGCAATCATCAATGATGAGGTCATTAATATCTATATGAAAAGCATAATATGAGCTAACGATTATTAAAATTATCAGTAAGAAACTGTATCAAATGAACACAATAACATCATGTGTTTGATATGAAATAAATTTAAATTAACAGAAAGAACTTGCTGTGCCCATAATTATGTAAAAAAGCTTGAAATAAAAATAATAGCTATTTTGATTCATAGCTCATCAGATCTTTAACATTAGTGTTTTGTTGGGATAACGCGTTATCATATGGTGTGCCCAAAATTTTGAATGCTGAGATATAATAAGTAGTATTTAAAATGCAAAGAAAATCCAAAGTAAACAGAAACATATCTGCTATCAAGCTGCTCTTGTATTTCTAATAATTTTGGTGTAAAGGCAGTTTTGTTTTTCTTTTAAAACTCTTTCACCACTTAAAAAAGTATATGTGGGGGAGTTAGAGTCAACATTCAAAAATTTTTTCCGAGAATTGGTAAAGCCCTAAAAAGTTTCTAAAAAAATAAAAAGTAGGTTTTGATGCTTCTTGTAAAATTTATATGATGAAAAAATAAAGTCAGAACTTTAGTATTAAACAGAAAATAAGGTTAAAATCTTCAAGATTACATTAAAATATGATTAAAATCTAACAGCCACCATAAAATTCTCATAAAATTCAATTTCCATTGTTTAAAAGAAACTTGTTTCCACTTTTACAAAAAGCTTTAAATCTGAAATTGTCAATTGAGCAGTGAACTGGCAGTTTTGGCCATAGTTTGGTTTTCTGTTTTTTTCACCAAACAAATTGTTGAGCGTTCAAGCCGCAGTTGAGTCATTTTGTTTTAATAGATAAGGATGCTCTAAGGTGGCTGGCTCTTTCATGTTTGTTAAAGATTCAAGGTATAATCGCCAAATATCCATAAATTTTTGCATCTGCACCAGGCAGCAAGCAAGCTGTATTGCAAATGCAATTGCACAGTACAATACGAGAAGTGGTTTTTCATCAATAGTCATCACAAGCCAGCCAAGCATCAGAGCTAATAAGGGAAATCAATAGGGCCATAACAAACCCTCTAGTCAACTTCTGATTTTGCAAATGATCTTATAACAGCTTTTCTGTCAGTGTATATACCTCTGGGGAAGCTACATAATCCCAAAATCAGAAGCATTTTTCATGACATGGGCTGAATTTCACCATCGGGGAAAAAACTTGCAGAACTAAGGTAACTGAACCAGCAGGAAATGTAAATGAAAGAATTAAGGCTTTGGCATCTGCAAAACTCCTCTTTCTTGCCATCATACAAGTCAATGGACAATTAAAACATTATCCATGTTGTCGATGATTTTAATGAAATTTCTGGACACCAACAGAAACGATTTCTGTCTGTTGATAACAAATGTAGCATGGTAGCCACTGGAAGAGTACTTAAGTAACCGTATATGTGCATTTTTCATATTACAGGCATCTATCCCCCCATAACATTGGGGTCACATTTCTGAGAATCTTCCATAGTAAAAAATGTTGTTATACAAGCGAATGAAACTCATCATATAATGGGAGTTATGCTCTGAGCAATAATGCTCTGTATGTAACTATTAAGTATGGAATATACATGCAACAATTAAGCCTAAGAACTACTTACTGCAGACTTACATCTATTAATTTAGTTTATGTTTAATGAAAACTTAACAAAAATGTAGTGATTAGGGCTTTGAGATGGTGATAGAGTGCGATAGGGTGGAGTGAGGGTTACTGTGAAGGAGAAAGAGGGACTGTAGGGTTATCCACATCACCCCCTGAATTATCTGATACTGTAACAGAGTTGTGCTCTACAGCTGGACAGAAAAGGCCAATAAACCTCAAAAATACTCTGGGTGGTGATCCAAGCCTTCCGGTTAAAATGCTAAATCACAAGTAATGTAGATTTTATGCAGCTTTTCATAGCCCTGGGATTTTCTGACTGAAATACTAGCAGGGGCTTAAAATTTCCCTCAGCACTCCCAGTAGAAGCATCAAGTGATCTTTGGATGCCTTGAATCCTGTAGTAGTATTTTCTTCCCTTGGCAGTGAATATCCTAGCTAGCATTCTTTTCCAAAATGAGTTAGCCTTGTCAACATTAAACACTTGTTGAGGTGTGTAAGCTCCTTCCTCAATAATTTTCTTCAAATACTCAGAGAACCATTCTGCTGCCTCTGTACCAGCAATAGCAGCCTAACCAGTCATGGGGATGTTATGCAAATTGTGATGCCTTTTGAATCTCTCGAACCATCCCTTACTTGCACCAAAAGTTTCCTACAGAGTTGTCTCACCTAGTTCACTCTTCAAATCATCATATAATGACTTGGCCTTCTCCTGGATAATCACAGTTATTATTGGCATCTTCCTCTGATCTGGTCTTTGAACCATACACTCAGCAGGTTTTCATTTTTTCCCCATCACATCGCTCACTTCTTCTCCTATACACTAAATTAGCAGTTAATGAAGTGCCAGACAAAGAACTAGATCTTATTTTCTTTTATTCTGCCTAATGGTGGATACAGTTGGGTGAGCAAGGCCCTTGGAGTTGGCTATAGCCATGAGTTTCTTGCCAGCATTAAACCACATAAGCACCTCTAATTTCACTTCTAAAGTGATAGCTTTCTATACTTTCTTCCCTTCAGTACCATTATTATTCTTGGCAGACATACCGAAATGGCTAGACTTACTATGGAAGCAGGAAATAATAGTAAAAACACACACACACGCACACAGTGGTGAGAGCATATGTTGGCAGAAGCACGAATTTGTTTACAAGTTGACCAGTTGGTGAGATATGAATCGCAAACCATTTTGCTGCGATGTCATAAAATGCACAAACACAAAGAGTAAAAAAAATAAAAAAATTCTTTTGACATTAAATCATCTACGGGATGTCATTATAAAAGGGATGCATGCCTGTACTTGTGTTGCTCATCTGCTGCACAATTATGCACTGTCAGTAAAGGCACAACACAAAAATGCTGACAATCTGAATGCACATATCAAGGCTGCCACTGTAAAGAGCAAGTCACAGCAAAACTAGATTCCAGGCAACTGAAATGCTGCAAGCACTGGGTCATTGCAGGATGGGGAAGGAGGCTCGATGCGAGCAGATAACCTACTACAAATTAAGAGAAATCATAAATAGGCTCAAAAGTGATCAGATCCTGGTAGTGGGGGTAAAAGTGTTTCAAATCCAGAACTCACCAGCATTATACTGACCTTTAACTGCTATTATCAGACCTTGCTATAACTACTAAATAATGTGGAAGGGGAGCAGCTATATGATCAAATAAACGTATGAAGTACCCAAAGTGCCTGCATTTAGGTTCTAATAGATGTAGAATTTGCATGTACATTAAAAGACATTTGCAGCAAAACAAAACTGAAGAAATTATAAACATGAGTCAGTCAGAAATTGCACATTACTCCAGCCCAACTCTGCATCAGTGAAGAGGAGCTTCACCACTAAAGAAACTGTTGGGAATGGCCCACATGTATTTGCTGAAAAATCTGTGCAAGTGCATAGTCCTTCACTATAATTCTGTTTGCTGATTCTATCTTCAAATAAAATAAATAAAAACATTTTGCACAATTATGGTAAGGACAGGATTAAATTAAAGTAAATTACTTGGCTGACATGTTTATTATTTCTTCAATTTTATTGATAAAAGGGTAGAAAATATATGTAAATATTTTCAATCAAAAAATAAAGATAAAATTTAGTAAAAGATAATCACAATTATAAGTTTTTAGGTAAAAATAAATATCTTCCTAGTAATGACCCTTTCAAAATCCAGAGCGATGTTTGATGCTCTAAGTTACTTCTATAACATCATATCCAGACTCCTATAGTAATGTATAATTATTTCTTTTTTAGTCATAAATATTCACAGCATGTTACCTAAAAAAAATTCTCTAACAGAAATAATATAATGGTATATGAAAAGAAAGAATTTTACATTTTATGTTCTCAAGTTCAGCAAAGTATTTTTTGTTTACATTTGGAATTTGTATTAAAAAGCAACAATACTAAGAACATACTGTTTTATTTTCATTTTTCTTCTTATGTTTTAATTTATTAATTTCAAGAGTCATCTCTGATCTGCAGCTAATGCAAAAGCTAATCTGTAAATGATCACCAGGATTAGAGATTTTTTTAAAAAAAATGTTGTATTACTACTACTACACCAGTATGCACAGACTTAAAATAGGTAAACTGATATAGGCTCTGAGACTAAAATAAGCTGTTCCAGTCACATGATAAATGCAAAATTGCAAGTGCGTATAGGCCAGAAAAAACCTGAATGGCGACAAGCATGCCACAAACAGGAGGTTCACAGGAACTGATGGTCTTTGAAAAAGAACACGTGGTAGAGCATGAATGATGTTCAAGATATCATGAACGCCAAAATCCAACAGAATTTCATGCTGTGAAAATCAATATAGAAACCAAACTGACTGAAAATATTGTAGAACACCAGGCATCCACAAGAAATGTCAGACGCTATTTCCACAACTTGGACAAAGCAAAAAAAACCCGCCAAGATACAAACCATTTTTCTTTCAACCTATGCAATATCAGCCATTAGACAATATTTCAGATGCTATCACACTCTTTTTGCCTATTTTACAGATATTTGTGCATGCTACACCTGGATAGTACAGGAATTTTCACTGAACCATCATCTGCTACCACAGCAAAATGAAGTGAAATGTCTCTCACCAATGTGGGATGTAATTTGAGCCACTGGATGATAACATTCAGCAGCTCTGTAAAGGAACCAGAACTTCTGCCTGGTACGTTAATATTCTACCAGACAGACTTCTATGCCAATGGTTTTCTGTGCCAAAGGCAGCATTTTATGAAAAAACGGTGGCTCGCCTTGACTACCTGTGCAATGTAAAGACAGAGAGTGAGTCAGCGTAACCTTCCATACTTTCCAAGACTACCTAATACAGATTCTAATTCAGGAATAGACTGTAATCCTGCACACCAGGACTGCTGATCTTATTTACACCAAATGTCAATGCACTAGAGTTTTACACAAAGCAGAGAGCTCCACCATAAAATATTAACCACACTCATATTTTCCCAGTGTTATGCATGGTTTCAGAATGACTGTTTTTTTCTTTTCAAACTTGGGTGTCTATTTACTTATGTCAACTGTCTGTGCGTGTATATAGCAAACTGGATTTTCAGACTAAAAGCTAATATAATAACTGGGTAAAAATTAAATAAATTTCTTTAGTGAAATAATCAACAAAAACTACATTGTTATTCAACACTTAAGTATGCCTTAATGTAGAGTTTGAAATTACTATTATTTGATAAATTAGCTACAAGTCTTGTTAAAAAAACAAACCCAACAACCTAAATCCTAACTAACTTTAAACAAAAGTAGTTCCACAGGCGCATTTGAGTATACTTTCCTAACAAACCATATCAGTTTAGTTAAGGTAGGACGGTAAGTGAAATAGATTGAATCAACAAGATCGCTAGCAATTTGTGATAATGAAATACATTAAAAATTTTTCATCACAAGAAATAGAAAACACAGATGATACATTATGGAAGCAAATGCTGATACAGGAGCAAATGGTGAGCCTTAGGGCCTTGCTAACCAAATAGTTCTGCCCTTGCGTCTTCTGGAGTAAAACCAGCCAGTCTATTTTCATCCTGTAAAGAATGTGGTGACAGATATGCTGGTGTTGCACCTCTAGCATGCCACAACTGTGGCTAAAGGCCCAGGATAAAATAAGCAGTACCTCCAGTTTAAAGTAATTGTTACAGAATGCTCATATCTGACATGGAGACTTTACCCCAACATCTGTCTGGCTAGTCTTCTCTAAAAATAGTAAGATAGACTGGTTACTAAAAATGCTGTTTTCACAATCTTTAGTTTTACTGTTTCTGCCCCAACTACTAGTATTGTCAGTTATTAAACCCTAAAAGATTTATTAACCAAGTTTGATAATCAATAAATTACAAAATTCGTCTATATAGCTACCTATCTACTAGAGTCCTTAAGAATATTAATTATTTTTGAAAAACACACAATCCTGCCTGCCCAATCCCAAAATTCCTGCCAGTAAATTTCCACAACTAATACTGTTGCCAAGACAAATCATTAATTAGTTATTTGACAAGATAAAGATTGTATGTAGTAACTTCTCATACCTCTTGGAATTAATCCAGATATATATATATATATATATATATATATATATATATATATATATTTTTTTTTTTACTTTAAAACAACATGAAACTAATTTCAAATTTCTAACAACACCCAAACTTATCTTAAATTTTCCATTCTCAAAACATGCAAATATAAGATAATACAGGTTTACTCGGATTTTTTTAAAATCAAAGAAAATTTACTGATTTCTTTTTCCTTGAAATCCTCCTACGTTTTTATTTTTTTTGGAAGTAACACTAGTAAAAAGCCTGAGGAATCCCAAATTTCAGGAAAAACAATCTTCTACTGCAAACACTCTTTTGCAGAGTTATTTTATAAGTTGGTAAAATTCTCCATCGAGCACTGTCAAAACAATTGCCAGAGCACTGCTTCCTCAGGCAACAGCTGGAATGGGGATCCCTGCTTTGGCAGAATATTTTTCACAAGATATGCACCATATTTTTTTAAAACTATTAAAGAAGAAATCACAATAATCTAAAATTCAGCTTTAATTAACATCCCCATTTCTCTCTCTCTCTTTTTTTTGGGCTAAATTTGAACATCTAGCAGAAAACAAGTAGTCAGAGGTGCTGGTGATAGAGAATTTTGACTATTTAATAAGCTATAAACTATTTTTAAAAATTTTTTATCTTCCAACTTTTGGATGCATTTAAAGAGGGGCAAAGAGCACAGGAAAACGATAAACTAATTTACTTGCATTATTATGACAATATGTTACAGAAGCAGAATTTGATTAATTTCCTTATATGGCTAAAAGTATTTCTCCTACAAGTAAAATACAACCCAGAATTATATCAGATATATATCCTTGCAAGATGACAAGAAAAAATATTCTTTTGTGTACATGTACTAATAAATTCTCTAGCAGTGTCAACATAATGGCCAAAAACCAATTCAGAATTTCCTAAAGTTGGAATGTTCCCAGCCTACACTAATATAAAGAAACATACATATGGGAATTTATACTTTATTCACATGTTGAACTTGGTGCAACAACATTAATAAAGTATGTCCTGCCAGTAAAAGCAGAGCAAAAACTCGCTTAACATTTGAGACACTCAGCAGCAATAAAGTTCTTAAAACAGAATCTTTTTCTGACACAAAATGTGGGGTAAATAATTCCACATATTATAATTCATCCTGCACTTGGAAGATACTGCTGCTCGTGGCAGAGTGAAAAACCATGAAATAAAGTGGCAAACTTAAGCTAGAAAAATACCAATGAAGGTTAAAAAATGATTGATAAACTCGTGATTTGAACTCCAGACTAAATTTATCACATTAACTTCATTTGAAATTATTTACAAGTTATATTCCAGATTAAATACGCTTTCAAACAAATACTTGAGAAGAAAGGTGATGACAGTAAACAGAAAATTTAAGTAAAGAAACAAAGTATAAATGTTGATTCTGTCATAATTAGAGAGTAGGTACTCTTCAATTTTTATCTATGCGGTTTAAAATGCTTGCTGGAAGAGCATCTGAAAAACGACAGTCATCTAAATGGCACCAATGCACATTTAATCAAAAGAATTAAAATAGTTCAAAGTAGTTTTAGAAACAGAAATTTATTTTTAAATGATAACAACTTATTAAATAAATAAATAAATAAATATTAATAATAATAAAACTATTTTTTAATGAGATAGGACCGATGTAGCACCACATTCGGTTGATCAAATCCATGGGATCATACCACATGTTGTAAAAAGGAAGTTCTATGTAAAAATGTTGATGTAATGACTGTCATTTGTGTTATTTGAATTTGAAATCTTGCAATGAACTACAACAATGATAAATCTATTTTTAGCATATGATCTTCAGAAACTGTTGGTTTTAAATGTCTTAATCTTAGAAACATATCTGTAGTTACTTATATATATATATATATAATTTTTTTTAAACCAGGAAATTAAAGTAACCTGGAAATGATCCGAGACATAGCCAGGTGATCCTATTACCATGTAAGTGCTTTCAAGTACTGGTATTGCTTTCACCTGCTATAAACAAAAAAAAAAAAAAACCATGCTGACTTAATTGTCAGTAACATATATCAGCCACCTTGATGAAAGTGTAATGCTGATATTAAGGATATTACATCCATCAATGATACAGTTGTATCACCACTGGTCTAAATGATGCTGACTATGGTATCCACTTATAATTACCTAAACTGCCCTACAATTTACTTCTTTTGTGTAAAAAGTAGTAATTTCAGACCAATGCCACAAGATCCCACCACTGACAGTTGCTATGTCAATAACCTGAATATTGGGGCATACTTACCACTCACGATAGCACCTGCAAGAACACTCACATCTCAGAAATGCAAGTATTATCAAGTTAAAATCTTTGCTAGGTGGTCCCTGCATAAGCTATGAATCAGTATGATTTCCTTTCTCTTTGTCAGCTAAAGTAAAATCAAATAGAAATATTACTCTATCAGATTTCCAAAATGTGACACAAAAGGATTTTGTGATCTGACTCACTCTCAGTCCAAACAATTCTTCATTGTTTTCTTTCTTTCTTTCTCAAGCAACATTTTCTGCTTGGAATTTCCTTTCTACTTGTTCTTTAATAAATACCATTTGTGTTACTCCCTTTGTTTAAAAGGGTGTGGCCCCATGTGCTGGTGACAACAGACAGACAGACAGACAGAGATACCATACCGAATAGTCTACATCTTCCTTAGAGAAGTCAGTTGCTTCATTAGAGAAACTGCATCCTTTAACGAATTAAATGAAATAAAAGATAAGATACAGCTGAACAGTTCTTATGTCAAATTAATCTGTTCCTTCTGGAAGTTTCCTCACACACTAAGAAACAAACTAAAGGCTGTACTATTTTATGAAAATTAATTTTGAGTGTTAACCCAACTGCTAAATCCTGTCGCATCCCTTGTTTGTTTGTTTTGAAAGATGAATTTTGAAATTAAACCCGAAAGATATTGAAAAAAGTTGTTTTTTCTTCCTGACCCAGCTTTGATACGTTGCAGTTTGTGTAAATATTGGCTGTCAGCGAGCGAGCTGACTCCCTCCCTCTCTCTCTCTCAAGTTATTTTACACCAGAGTACGCAAACAGCTAAGTGGCAGGTCTCTATTTGAGCTAGCTTATTGACTTAAAATAGAATATTTGTCATCTTATGGTGTACAGGTAACCAACTCTTAAACAAACAAACAGAGAAATGCTTAAGAAATTTCTTGCTTACAGAACAATTCGTAAGAAATATTTCTTGCAAAATGTTTTTGTTGTTATTTTTTTTTCCAATTTAGACAAAGTTATTAAACACTGAAACACAAGTGATTCTTCGTGATTTAAGGCTACCACCCAAGTGTGTGTAAAGTAAGTATATACATCAGTTTACTAAGCTAAGAAGTAATTAAAAAACTTCCTTATGTCATACACTTCACATTAGCAGGTTATATCAGATTTTCATTTCATCTACAATATAGATGGAGGGTTTTCCCCTCATGTATCTGAGCCCAAATCTGATCACATGTGAAAAATCCACCACATTTAAATTATGTTAACAACTCTGTTCATACACAGATGCAACTTATTAATACAAATCAGTAATTTTTTTTTAAATCACTAATTTAAATTGTGAAAAATATTGTAAAGTATTTTATAACATTTTATAATAATACACTCATAACTCCAACATCAGTACACATTACTGAAGCTAAATTTTAAAAACACAATCCATCATTAATTATACTTGCGATTTTGTACTTCACCATAGCAAAGCATGCTTATAATGAATCCTCTGGATAATTTTAGCAGCTGGAACTATCTGTTGTTGTTGTAATCAATTCTTCCCTGGTATGACAATTGTTGCAATGATGCACCCTTTATATAGCAATCTTATTTGCATCAGATGCACTGATTACACTGGTCAACAAGTATTTTTCATCAAGCATATGTCAAGGTGTACTTAGTATAGTTTTTAATGCTGATTTAAAATATACGATTAGTTTTTTGACATCACGTACAGTTTTCAAGATGAGAAAGTTTTTTGGTTTTAGCTCATGCATTATATAGAAATTCCAATTAATGACGTGTATGCATGTATTTCATTTACATCATGGAAACATACCTTTAAAATAAACTACATTATTCATTGCTGCATAGTTCAGATGCAATATTTCATCATCTTAAATTAACCAATCAAGTTTTGTCTGATGAAATAGGTATTTCAACATCTCAAATTGTCCAGTCATAATTGTTCTGACAAAATATTTCATCATCTCAAATTCAATATAAGTATAACCGTTTGTATCTATTTCCTTACTTGTTTTACAGTGTTAACAATGTCAAGACAGTGTATAAATCCTCCTGATGTGTTTTGTTATGTCTGGACAATTTATTGTGAAAGCTCAAAAACGTACAACAACACCAGAGATCAAGAAGATTTATAAGCTATGCTTTGACTGTCCTCTTGGAGATCAGGACAAGTTATGGGCACCACATTTTATCTGCTCAGCTTGCTCAAATGGCTTATGTGACTGGTTAAATAAGAGGAAGAATTCCATGCCTTTTGCCATTCCAATGATATGGAGAGAGCTGAAAGACCATTTTAATGACTGTTATTTTTGCAAAGTAAATGTCACAGGATTTTCTATGAAGAATAAACACACAATTGTGTATCCCAATTTGGATTCTGCAATGAGACCTGTGCCTCACAATGGAAGTCTGCCAATTCCAGTTCCACCAGATGATGGTATTGAACATCAGATGATGCTGCTGACTGTCACGATAGTGCTGCTGAGGAAGATTACGTGACTGATGACAATAGCTTTGAACCTCAGAAATTTTCCCAAGCTGAACTGAATGACCTTGTCAGAGACCTATCCCTCTCAAAAGATAAAGCAGAACTGTTGGCATCAAGACTGAAGGAGAAGTATCTGCTAGAGCACCGTGTTCGTATAACTTATTTACGGCAGAGAAATGTGGTTCTACAGACGTGTTTTTCTGTTGAAGGCCTGCTTTGCTTTTGCAGTAACATCGATGGACTTTTCAAATTTTTATCACAAAATCATGCTCCTACAGAGTGGCGTATGTTTATTGACACTTCAAAACGAAGTTTAAAGGCTGTACTTCTCCATAATGGTAATTTGAAGCCCTCCATTCCTATTGCACACTCTGTTCATCTTCATGAATCATATGAGGATATGGAACTTTTACTTCATGCCATTGCCTATGAAAGATACTCATGGAAAATATGTGGACTGACAGACATTATTCGGAATCAAACTGGCAGACAAGAACATCATACCAGCCAGGACTGTCTAGCATCAAGAATACACCTCTTGTAGATCCATGTAATGTCCTATTGCCTCCTTTGCACATAAAGCTTGGACCTATGAAACAGTTTGTAAAGACACGAGGGAAGAGAAATGCCAGAGGGTTTGAGTATATTGTAGAAAAGTTTCCCAAAATCACACAGGCGCAGTTGAAAGAGGGTATCTTTGTCGGACCCAAAATTAGAGAAGTACTCAAAAATGTCAACTTAAAGACAACACTGGATGAACTGGAACTGCCTGCCTGAAATGCTTTCAATTGGATCTGTGAGAATTTCTTGGGCAACAAGAAGGCAATGGACTACAAGGATGGCATCAAGAACCTTTTGAAATGTTACTCAGCAATGGGTTGTCGCATGTCACTGAAAGTTCACTTCTTGGACTCCCATCTGGATTTCTTCGCAGATAACCTTGGAGCAGTCTGATGAACATGGTGAAAGATTTCACCAAGACATTAGTGCTATGGAGAAACGGTACCAAGGCTTCTGGAATGACAGTATGCTTGCTGACTACTGCTGGACACTTTACCATGATCAACCAGATCAGGAACACCGCAGGAAATCCAAATCACAATGTTTCTAACTCTGTTGTTCTAACTTTGTCTGTTTTGTCTGACCCAATGGTTTTTAACTCAATAAACTCATTTACTTTCTAAAAATAATATGCCCTTATTTATTACGTTAATGATTTCATATATACAAATATGTAAATATTTGCATGTATCTACTGAAAAACTGATACGTGCTGCATACAAATGAAGTGAAATTTTGAAATCAGCATGAAAAATTAGTCTAAAAAAGTTGGTTTGCATTCATAATGAGTATAATACATTTAATTTTGATGACCAGTGTTATCAAAGCAATACGAGGTGTAGTCAAAAAGTATCTGACCTTGAATTTGTTTGAACAAAATAATAATGCGTGAGCAAAATCCGCATGGGTATTAGGTGGCCGCGTCCTTCCTGAGCATGCGCAAAAATTTTCATGTCTGTAGGTTGCGCCAGTTGCCCGCAGTGACGCGTTGAGTACAGACATGAAGAGTGTGCTGTGCGATTTTTCTTTTTGAGTCAAGATGACCAAGCGCATTGAGCAAAGATACTGTATCAAATTCTGCCAAAAACTTGGTGATACGCAAGCCCAGACTATCGAGAAGATTCAGAAGGCCTTTGGAGATGATGCTATGGGAAAAACACAAATAAAGGAGTGGTACAACCGGTTCAAAGATGGCCACACATTGTGGCAGACCATCAACTAGCAGAAACGACAAAATGATTGCAAAGGTTCGAGGAATAGTCTATGAAGACTGTCGTGTGACTATTGAGGAAATTGTTGCCAAAGTTGGAATCAGCCATGGGTCAGTTCAGTCAATTATAACAGAAGATTTGTGCATGAGGAGGGTGTTGGCCAAATTCGTACCAAAGTTGCTGTCTGACCAGCAGAAAGAAAACAGAAATGACATCTCCCAGGACATGCTGGAGTATGCTAGCCAAGATCAAAACTTCATGAACACTATCATCACTGGCGATGAGACATGTGAGTACGGCTATGACCCTGAAACAAAATTGCAATCATCCCAATGGAAGCATCCATACTCGCCAAGACCAAAGAAAGCAAGACAGGTGCGCAGCAATGTTAAACTGATGACGATCTGTTTTTTTTTTACTACAGAGGTATTGTGCACCATGAACATGCACCACAAGGTCAGACAATTAACAAAAAATACTACCTGAGGGTTCTTTGTCGCCTTCGTGAAGCTGTGCAGCGAAAACGACCCGACCTGTGGGCAGCAAAGAACTGGCAACTCCACCATGACAACGCACCCGCTCATTCCGCCCACATCGTCCAAGCATAACACATCACTTGTTCGTCAGGCTTCCTACTCCCCAGACTTGGCTCCGTGTGACTTTTGGCTATTCCCAAAGCTCAAAAAAAAAAACACTCAGGGAGAAGATTTGAGTCAACAGAGGACATTAAGCAAAATTCGACGGCACAGCTCTACAGCATCCCAAAAAGTGATTTCCAGAAATGTTTCCAGCAGTGGCAGGAACGCTGGCAGAAGTGTGTAGACTCCCAAGGTGAATACTTTGAAGGAAACTAAATCAAAATGGTGAGTTTTCTAATATTACTTGTTTTTTTGGCCAAAGATCGGATACTTTTTGACTACACCTCGTATATTATTTGTCATGTGCTATGCAGTATAAAGATGGCAGCTACTGATAAGTGAACATCTGTCTCTCCTAATTGTAATAGATTTAGAAGGGGAAAAAAAAGGCAGAAATTTGTAAAGAACATGGCCCTGCTAAAAGTACTGCTGCAGTGCCATGAACAGAGAGAAAATTAAGTAAGCTGTTGTAGACAGTGGGTCATCTATTGAGAAAGAGGATTAACACATCTGACCATGAAGATTTAAGCCAAAGTTTATTCTGCTGTCTCAAACAGCAAAAGATAGAAAACATTCCAGTTTCTTGTGTGGTGCATGCTAGAGCCAGCAAATTTGTGAATTCATTAGGAATTTAACAATTCCAAGTGCTTAAATGGATAGCTGGTGCACTTCAAGCAGTGGCACAATCTTAAGTCTTAAGTCAGTCAGGGTAGGGGAGGAGCTGATGTGAACACCATAGCAGCCCATAGACATCTGTATTGTTGACAAAAGAGGTTTGTTTTGCCAGCTTGTCCCTTGCATGACATTAATTTCTGCAAATAATGTGCAGGTACAAAGAAAGGAGCAAAGTTAAACTGTTTGGAGCAAATATGAACGGCTCTGGTCATCTGTCTTCCCCTTTTATTAAGTCTGCAAAGCCTCACTGTTTTAAAAATGTGAAAACCCTTCCTCTTGCCTACCATTTCAATAAAATGGCCTGGATGACTAGTCTCCTTTAGACAGAATGGGTATGACAATTTTACCAGAAATGGAAGGGGCGTTTGTTTGTTGACAACTGCTTGACTCATCCCAAAGTTGTAGGACTAAGGGCTGTTACAGCGAGTGCACTTTTAATCCACTAATTCAACATCTGTATTCCAATCAATTTTCAGGACTTAGTTCACTACTCTAAATCAAAGGTACTGAAAGTTGCTTCTCAGATTGACGGTGGACTGCACTGATGCTAACCGTCAGTTTCAAGTGGGTGATCTTCAAAACCATGCACTGCAGTATAAAAAAGAGAGCTTGGGACCATGTCACAGAGAAATAACAGTCAACTGTTAAAGTTGTGCTGCCTGTGCTAAAGGTGATCGATCCTATGCCTGCCGCGAGTGTTAATGAAAAACATTAGACACTTGGCATCTTTGAAAGTCTGATAAATTAAATGAAGAAAATCAGACCACTTCTTTTGCAACCATGGATGATTAAGACATCATTTAGTGAATCAGATATGCTAAGTGTGATGAAAAAATAAGAGAAAGGTGGCGAGGATGAAGTTTCTTTTGAACCAGTTATCCATTTGCTACAGGAGTATATACAGTCTCTGCCAAGTATCAAAGACTTGTTTGGAATGGTATCAAATTGTTTGGAATGGTAAACAGTTGTAGAGACCTTAAAGCAGTTATCAATGGATAGTTATTTTTTCAACAGCTACATTGTTGAATATATAAAGAGAGGGGTAGACACCAATGTAATCATATTTACTAGCCATATTCTATCAATTTAAATTTTTTACTTTATAAAAACCTTTTTATAGTTTTTCTGCACGCATGTTATATAGCTGTTAAACATATATAATTATGTATATGCTTGTAATAACCCATCAATATGATTATAGTTGCTTCTCTTTATCAAATCAGCAAAGCCAAAGCAAACTTTTCTCCAAGTCCCACAGTGATTCACTATATTCAGGTGCAACTGTAGGCAGATCTTGTTCAGATCCACCATCTCAAAAACAACAGTAGTGATGAGAAAAATTCAGTTAAAATTAACATACTTACCTAAAAAAGATTATTAACTATTGGGAGAAATCTTTTTAAAAAAAAACTCGTTGTTTCTGATCAAATAATCGGAAATAACTAGATTATAGCTGGCTAAAAATCACTCCCTACACAATTAAACAGTAAGAAACTGGCTTGCCAGGGGTTAGTAGGTACGAATCAATACCATACAATTACTGAAAATGCATCCAAAATTATGTAAAGAAAATCTAATTTGATCTTTCCACAACTTGCTTATAGGGTTAGCATTTAGTAATCAACTAATACCAGATGCTCAAAATGTATGCTGAATAGTCTCCTTTTGATCGGTTCAAATGATCACAGAGTGTACAGTAAGTACTCTCTTTGGTGAAAATCAGAAGCAAACCAATACTATGGTAAATGTTAAGATTAGCAAGTAGTAGGTAAGTTATTAAAGTGATATGAACTGATTAAAAACAACTATGGATAGTAGACAAAATGTAAAGGAATACTGATAATACTTTCTTCTTCACTGTTATCTTTTAAATTGTATATCTGTTGTTTTGCTTCAATAAATCAAGTGAAAAATCCGAATCGATGTCACTTCTCCCAACTCGTCATGTAATATCTAGCGAAGCGTCTACACGGCTCGAGTCAAACCTTAGTGGATTCCTGTAAATAAAGACCACAGTTGTCTTGCTAAACAGTTTTCACTATCATTTGTAGTTGGGGCTAAGTTTCCAAAGTCCTCACCCAGAGCCCTAAATCACACACCATCGGGTGGGAGGGGGTATTGTATTGGGAGGAGATGGAGCTGAATATCCAAGCTAAAAATAAGGAAATTCAAAAGGCTCACCACACAACCCCCCTCCCCCCCCCCCATCTCACACTCTCCAGATGGGATAACTGGCTGGTCAGCTGTTGAAATAGAAACTGTAGACATAAAAGAAATATTTTCCCCAAACAAACCAGCCCCCCCTCTGGATGCCCATGCACGCTAATGCTATAGGTGGCGCTGACTGGAGCCTGCACTAAGAGCTGTTTATATTCAGAAGTTATGATTTACTTCCTCCAAATCCATTCTGAAAAGATTTCCTTTAATTTAGCCCTTTTGGTCCTAGCTTTGTTATATATTACATACATTACAACCCTGCTGTGGCCTCTAAAAAGCTATAAGCACTAAAACCAAACCAGAACAACAATGATCCCACACACTCTCTTTTTGTTGTTGCTGTTTGCCATACATTTAAAGAACTGTTTTCCTTTGAACACTATTGTTTTCAAATAAAGTAACTCTCAAAAGCATTCTTGACCATAAACAAAATCCAGTTAATCCAGAAAAATGGGAAACCATATCATCACTTGGAAGAACTGGTATTTGTTATTTCAAAGGGAACTAACTGCCACATAAAGTACCCCAAACAACCGAAACATGAAGTTTTACTATTCAGTGGTCCATTAATCTCTACCGTATGCAATGTCTGTTGTGTATAGTAAGCAGCTGCTACAGAATATGATGTGACAAACCAGTGAGCAGAAGAATTATGTCTGTATCCTCATCTTCTACTTGTTTAAACTGACTGACATTTATTTACCAAAACTTTCTCCCAATATAGTTTGTATGGTAAGTACAAACATTAAAAAAGATGTATTAATTTTTAACAAATGGAATCTATTGTGAGAAACCACAGCTAATGACTGCTGCCAGATGTTTTTAATTCACAGTTAAGTACAGGTGTACTTTTGGAAGTATCCCAATGAACAAGTAAACCATTTCTAAATCAAAGTTCCAGAACTATTTGCCAATAATTCACCTCTGAGGATAAACAGAACCATCATGTAAGTGTCATATTACAGCAAGCATGTCTTCTCTGGTGCTAAAATATACAACATACATACTTAGAAATCTTGTATCAGTTTTTTTTTAAAGTACTCAAATTACTTAGAAAGAAAATATTAACCAGACAGAATAACATCACTATAAGCATAGTAAGCTTGACTGGGGAATGTTCCCACGTAAAATTTACATAATTTTTACTCTAGTACTTTAGAGCCACCATTAGAAAGGCTATTAATTACCAGCTTAGACATGTACTCTTTCAATAAAATAACTTTTTTTAAAAAAATCCTTCTAGTAACAGTAAAACTAGTAAAGCCACATTAAACACTGCTGCTAATTTTAGATAATGTTAAAATTTAAAAAAAGATTTATTTTGTTTTACAAGTTTTCCATTTCTGTTTTTAGATAATTCCTCTCTAGTACTAGTTGGGGTACCCAGTGCTACACAGGAGAAAATTACTATTTTAAAAAAAAAAGGGTTTAATATCAATTTGAAAAACAGAAATTTTACTTTTTTAGACATGCAAACATTGAATGAATATTGAATTGATGCTAAGGATACATTTCTTAACATTCCATAAGCTGTTCATCTAAATTTAAACCTTGTTCCTTCCATAAAAGCCTTTTTTAGACAATGCTTTTAGTTTTTCCTTTGGGTGAAAAGCAAAACAGATGTTTGCTTTGGACAATTCTTGAGCAAACAATATCAAAACCAGCCACTGATGATTTTAAATGGCCTTCAAGCCTGGGAACTGTTGAAAAATTTTAATCTGTGATCACTTCTTGAGTTGAATGAGTACTGGAAACTGTAGTAACTCTGAACCTTGAAAGGTGGCCTTTGTTGGCCTGAGGCCAGACTCTGGTACCCTTGGATCCTGCCTTTTATTTAGAGATACCTTCATTATAATTTGAGGCTGCTAGGTTGTCTATTTCGAATGTGTAGTGTGATCTATAAGGCTTTTTAAAAAGCAGCCTTTGGTGGCCTCAAAATGGCCTTCAAGACCAAAGTGCAGTAGCTTAAAACCTGGCCCAGATTCTGCAGTACCTACACCCAAAATTTGGGACCTCTATGAGGTACGGGTCGGCCATGAAAGAGTAACAGACACTCGAGATACATTAAAACAATTCAAAGAACAAAGCCTGCCTGCCCAAAATACATGCAAGTACCAATAATGACTTGTTTAAAAATTTTCTTGTTTACCTTATTAGAAAAAAAAAAACAAAAGTTTTTAAACCTGTCATTTCAAAAGAAATGTTTAAATTAGAAGTTATAGCTGATACTTAAAATATAAAATTGCATGCAAAAAATATATTATAACTAGGACAATTGAAAAAAAATTTTGGAGCTCAATACTATTTCCACTTCAGGTTTCAGATTTAATTTCTATTACATTTTATATGTCGCCTGTACTTAAATATTTCAATGCATCATAAGAAAATTTGTAAGAATGATCCAGATCCCCTTTCCCACTCTCCATTATGGTGGTACACAGTTTTCTTCTTTCTCCAACCCTCTTTCATGTTGCTCAGACTCTAAGTGTTTTTACAAAGCTGGGGACGATCTGTGAAGCAGTAAATTTACCTTGGCAAAATATCAACCAATTTCTGAAGTTTCTTTAAATCACAGTATGATGTACTATGAAAGCTGTCTTCGATAAAACTGTTTGTGCTTCACACAGAAAACAGAAATTTACCATGAAAATATCTGGTACATTTCTTTGTGTTGGATCTTATTTACTTTTTGTGCTTTTGAATAATTCCCTTGTACAAAGGCAGACTGCTAGTGCTACCAATATATACATATGTGTATAATTTACAGAAATGCCCAATTCTAAGATCACTGCTTGCTTAATCCATGGAACGAGCACACTTGACTGCATAGTACCACTGAATGAGCAACAACTTTGGAAGAATTTCATAAGGATTTTTATTACATCATGCAGTTAATTGTAAATTATAATATCACAGATTAATACATTTCAATGTAAAACATTATGGCAAAATAAATATCAATTTGACAGCACATTTACAGCAGTTCATAATGATGTTTATTGCTAAAAATAAACATGCATTTAAATCAGTGGTAAATGGTATCAAAGAATATAAAATATCGGTCTAATAAAACCATATTTTTTGGAACAATTTTTTCTTTCCTCCATCTTGGGGCTATTATCAAACTAATGTACATGAAATACACAAACAGTGAACTTTAGTCATTGTCAAATAAGCTTAAAGTGTAATTGCTCACTCCATAGGATTACACAGATTAAGTGATTGCCCAATCCAAGGTAATGAGCACAATTCCTTGTGTAATTACTTGGCAATTTCGACATTTATAGTCTTCACAGGAATCTTAGTGGCTCAAGGTTCAGAAATCACATAACCATATGACACTGACTGTTAAAAAGCTTTCCATTCTAACAGATTTTTTGAAAACAGTTTTGTTGCTATTGATTTTCTTAAATCATTTACATTTTTTTATTACATTTATAATTTCAACAAAAAAAAAAAAAATCAACAAAAGCAAAATGTAAGTGCACCCTTGATTATACTTAATCCTAACCTAGTTATTTGCTGGTGTATAGTTTTCTGCAAGTCTTTTGCCTACCAAAAAAAAAAAAAAACTCATTTCGTTGATCACAAAGCAAGCTTACTGCAAATAACAGTAAATGCTGCTTTTTAAAGTGCTCCATCATTTCGTAAGTAACATCCACATCAGGAAGGCTGGGACTAGTTCTTAAAACACCAGTAATTTCAAATTAAACAGAGATTAACTATAGTTATCATAGACATTGACCTTTATTTAATTATGAATTAATGTTGCTGTAATCACTGGCCTTGGTTTCTTCTCCTCTACTAAAATATAAGTAGTTAGATAACATCATACCAAGCAACAGAACACTTAAAGACAGAAATCACCATATTTTTCAAGAGTATAAGTCAAATTGGCTAATTTTCCCCATTTTACTTATTTTCATTCATGGATGAGTTGATCTGGAGCATAAGACGAGGAAAGATCAACTATGATAGCCAAACTTTCAACCAGTAAGAACAATGTGTCAAATTTTTCATAACACTGTCTACGGTTCTTTTAAATTCATAAATATCAATGAGCTGTTTGTGCATATCATTAACTATTTTGTAAGACAATCTTCTGGACAAATATAGTGTTGAGATAGTTCTTCAACATATTTTGTAATCATGGATATATATATATATAAAACAAACTGATCATTTTTGGTATTGATAGCCAGTTATCTATTTTTGAGTCACTGCATGACATCAGCGATCATTCATGTGATCTGTCATTTGTGCTAAGTTTAAATGTCTATTTTTAAAAGCCAACCATATTAGTTTTATCTATCTTTGACATTTTTACTTGATTTTGAGAAATTAACACACTAAAATTCAGTAATTCAACTCATAATTTCAATTTTTATAGCAGATTGTGATATTCAGTTTGGTTTCAAGTTGTGACACATTTGAGGTTCGTTCACAACTAGCCAACATGGAACACTGAGCCGTTCTAATCGGATAATATGATACATGCTTCTGTGAAGCTACTGTACATCATTGAAAGAAAGATAGGAGTAAATGTCAAGATGGCAATCATCAGTTGCAATTTGTTTGGCCTTTAGTCTCAGCTGTACAGTACTAAGTCCATTACACAGACAGCATGTTAGGTTATCACATATTCCTCCAACTTATCTGCCTTCTCGGGTTTTCTTCCTATTCCACAATATATTTTTTGCTTTACACTGGTCCCTAGCATTTCTTTTTGATAGCCTATTTTCTGTGCATGGCCATATTACCAGTGAACTTAACTTCCAGATTAAAACCTACTGTGTACCACTTGTGAGACTTTACAGGAGACATTTTGAGATGGGCTAGAGGATTTGTTGGGGATATTTATACATATAATTAGAATTGAAAACAATAGATAGAATGGAATTGTTGAGTGTGCGCTTCTAACTGATTAGATAATTTTGCATGCTTCAGTGAGCGCATTAACACTGAATTGCTCACCCATTCAGCAAATGTTCAGGGAAGTAATTTCTGTAATCTGATTCAAATGAACAATTTTACAGTTTATTTCAGAAAATAACACACTTTGTCATTTTTTTTCCTCATTAAAGCAAGTTCAATTGAAGTATTCATCGAAGCCTGAACATCTTTGAGGGGGGGGCAACTTATACACCAAATATATGGTATTTATATAATGAGCATGTTTTTTTTTTGTCCTAATGAATGCAATAACTGTGTAGGCTCTTTAGCAATTCCCCACAAATTCTGTTATCTTTAAAAGTGTTATATGTGCCAGGTAAAAACGGTGCTGCGCCTAAATATGCTTAAATTTAAACAATAGTTTAAAAGCACGCAAAAATAGGTAGCTACGTGAATTACTGTATAAGAAAAAAATCTACAAAAAAAAAAAGCAAAATAATTCTGCTACGATGTAAATTTTACAAAAATGCTTTAATCTAAAAGGGCACACAAACTAATATAAGAAGAGTGAAGCAATGTATTTTTAGGTAAGGACTGGTAAGAAAGTATTCCAATCATCTTTAGATGTGCAGCCCGCCACTCAACAAACAAGCTAAGGAAGCGCTACTTAACAAACAGATCTGTTTTCCATAGACTTTGTTGTTGTTTTTTTTTTCCGTTTGATAAGTATCCTGCTAATACATAAATGTTTTACATAGAAGAAACTATGAGCAGATATATAGCATACCTCTTCTGCTTCCAAAATACCATATTTAATTGTATATGTCAAAGAAATGAACAATCCAAATTCTTCAGAAATGGCCCATGTCATTTTATTTATATGTATTCTCAGGTCTAAAATGAAAGTTATTATTATTCTTTTTTTCCCCAATTTGATCAAAAAGGTCTTTAGATTTAAACGATATAAAACCAAGGATCAAGTTGCACACCTGTGATTCTTCAAAAAAAAAAAAAATGGCATGTATAGAATTAATTTTAAGACCCAGTTTTGCTCTTGGTCAGAGGAAGAAATTTAGCCTGAACAGGAATTGTTTAGACAGATGGTCAGTATCACCCTTAACTTTTCCCAGGTTCTAGGCCAAGCTGGCCAGCAGTTCATAGTTGAAGCAGCTTTCCAGATGGTCAAAGGAGCCTCAGCAGAGATGAAAGCTCTGCCCTGTACTTCACCTCTTGAGAGATTTTGAGTGTAATGAGCTTATGGATATCAGTGCTTGGTCTGTATGTTTATCTCCCACATTCTAAGAGTTATAACTTTAGTGAGAATTTTTCCTGGAGTTGCATTTTGTACATTATCTATCAGACAAAGAGTTTAAATCTTAGTGTTTTAATTAAACTAGTAATAACATGTCAGATTAACACCGCAATATAAAACCAACAATTAAGAGCAATAGCTGCATTTCTAAATCTTGAGCATTTATACAACAAAAGCCAGTAAGTTTTTTTTTTTTTAAAAAGAAAAACAATTTCTGTATAATTGTCCTCAATAAAAAAAAAACTATTACTTACATTTTTTTATCCTTTTTTGCTGGAACTTTATCATTTAAGTCTTAACAGACTACAGAAAGTCAGTACAAGAGTCATGTGATTGTACTCATACTTTTGTAATTTCCTCATCTCTTTCAAATAGACTGATAGGTACAAGATAATGTCTGCTATCTTTAATGTGTTTGACAGCAGTTATGATTAAGATACCTCAACAGCTGTTGCTGATGGATGTCATTGCAATTAAGGCTTTTCTTTTTTTTTTTTAAAACCATGAAGACAATTTAAACAGCGCAAAACCTGGAGAAAACAAATTACTACATAAAAGACACTGATGTCCAGAAATGCCACAGAAAAAAAGATTAGTTGTTTTTTGTACAGATTATAGATGTAAAATAATTATGATATTTCCAAGTGATTAAACCACAGCATTCTGAATGTTTATAAGTCTTTATAGATATTCATAATTTTGCTTTTCTAAAAAAATATTAGCTTTTCAATTTTTTGAATGACATATCTTGATCTTCTAAAAATTGCAGGTCTTTTCATAAATAAATAAATTTTTAAAAAAGGTTTCACTCTCCCCCCTTTTTTGAAAATTTAAGTTTTCTTTGGCAACCACATATAATAAATCAGTCATTACATCTGACTAAAGCACTCTATCTCAAAACAAAAGTGCCTTGTTCACTTATTGTTGTTGTTACACTGAGGCTACTGCTGTATCAGCTGAACTCCTCAGAAGTTTCCCTATCTTATACATTTGCCATTGGTCTGCTTTTAAGGGATGGCTTAAAAACCTGTTGCTATGGGAATGTTCTGGGTGTTTGCTTGCTATAGATGTCAAGGTTTTTTTTTAAAAGTGGAACATTTCTTACTCCTACAAGTGCTTACTGTATTTTTTTTGGAGTTGTGGACAATCTCATAATCATGTAATGCTTTCTATGCTGCACTGAAAAGCTGAATAGCTATGTTCATAGATAATAAAATTTTCTGTTTGCATTAGTAATGTTTAGCCTATACCATGGCTATGAAGAATACAGTCAACAGTTCTGTTGATATAATGAGCAAATACCATCAGTATAAGCCTCAAAAAATTGAAATTGAGCTTTGTGGGAGGGTGGACAAGGCACATTCATTGCATGTACTAGCTAGATGCAGGAAACCAGATCTATCTCAGGCTGCCTAACCTAATAGTGCGTAGAGACTGCCCCATCAGCGATCTATTAGAATGTTTTGGCAGAAAATTCACAGGTGTTTACTAGAACAATTAGGAATGGTCTCTACAACATGACAGCAAAAGCCAGCTAGCTGTTAGACACAAGCTACTGACTTTTCAAACAATACGATTTTTGGTGAATTAAAAATCTCTCAATTCTCAGATATTTATGTTGTCTGTTTTCAAAAAAATATATTCTTACTAATCTACACTGGTGGTCATTTTTATAAACAGAAAAGTGCTTTTATAAATATGTAGCTCCAGCTTTGTAAACACTGTGGAAAGAAAAGCATGGTACATCAGAACTTTCAAGCATGGCCATTTGACGAGGTATGAAGTTAAATAAACCCAACTGTGAATCCTATAATGGGTGCTGAAACAAGTTATCAGTCCTCACACAAATCTCATCTATATGCTGTATAGATAAGTAGTGGCTACAATGCAAAGCAAACAATATAATTACAGAAAGGAATTAGTTCTTTCATGTCTATATATTATTGACAACTACTTATAATGTATATAATCCATTAGATGTGCCAGCTACAATTTTTTCCTCCAGACCTTAACCATTTTGATCTTTCTAAATACAGGTACAAAAGAAGCAGAGGAAATGCTTGTATAACATATTTGTTCCGCACAGATTCAACATTTGGTTGTTTTCCGTCAATGACTAACATTCTAGTAAAACAAGGCAGCGAAAACCTAGTTGTTTAAAATGAATCAAAACAAAACTACAGTGCCACACATTTATGAAACCTAAAATTGTATGTGAAATTTAAATAAATTAATACACATACCTGAAAATCATCAATAAACATGCATAACCCTTTGAGGAGTATACCCATATGTTTATGAGAGGTGGGTGTTTATCTTGACAGTACTCCAATTAATGTGTATGATAACTACCCAATTTAAAAGTGGATGGACTTCTGCCCATGGTCATAGATGTCAGAATAGCTTTTCCTAGTCAATAATGTGGTAATTACTAAAAAAGAAATTATCAGGATTTTTATATCTTGAATAAACAAGCAGTTTCTTACGGTTTATTTTTATTCTGGATAATTAATGTCTTGCACACAGGTTAATTACAGCTTAGCTATGCTCTCTGGATACCTAAAGACTTTTAATGTGAAAGTATAAACCACAGGGTTCTTCTAATAAATCAGATTTATTATATAACATGAAGGAAATTTTCTAACGTACATAACATTTGTTTTTCTTACAGATACAGTGTTCATTCACCATCTTTAGTATTAATTTACTGATCTGTACGAAATAATACACCACTGGTTCATGTAGTTTTTTCTGGCAGTAATAAATCAGATTCTTAAAATCAGCAACTAATATATTAATTTAGTTTGTAGAAAATTCATACGCTGGTCTTATTTGCTTTAACTTTCTAACAAAATTTAATTTATTGTGCAAAACATCTACATAAATTTTGTTGGGATGGGTTTGTACCCATCATGCAAAGTCAATCATGTTATCAAAATGAACTTTTTTGAAATAACAAGCTTTTAAATTTGCACTGCCATATTTCAAAGAAAGTCAACAAAGGGCAGAGCAGTGGGAACCCTAGAATCAGTTTTCCTTTTTCTTCTGATTTATTTCCAATGACAAGACAGCTTCTTGTTCTGTGGTTACATAATTTATAAACCAACAAACATTTGGAAAACTGTATCACATAAACAGCAATTCCACTTCATAAGGTTTCTGTTAAAATTTCTTATAAACAGAGCGGATGCTAATGCTAGAGGTTCCCAGCCAGATTTTTCAACAGTCTTATGCTTGTGAATATGGTGACATCACTGATTTTAGTAACATTTATCCAAAAGTAGCCGATTGTAGTAAAGTTGTATTTTTAGCACTAGAAACCCTAGCATAGCTGCAGTGAAAACAAAGAGATCTGTTCTGTAGTAAATCTGATATCTCCTGTTTGGGTTCTTATAATGTTATCAGTTGTTCTGTAATCTCTCAATGGTCATGTTTCTTAAGTGGAAGAAGCCTTTGACTTACTCTTGTTTATCAGTCTCTGTGTTTCAGCTTATGAATGAATCAGTTAGACTTCCTCAGGATTCCTTTTCATAAAACTTTAAATAGAGCTCCCCCTTTTTCATGCATGCTTTTGTAAAAGAACTGCTTAATGGTAGGAAAGAATGATACCCCTGAACAGTTTTCCATAAATGTCATTTTCAAAAAAACATGCATATAGTAGATAACACATTTCACAATCATTCTGTAATTTTTCTATCCAATTATCTGAACAGTCTGAATACCAAATGATCTGATTACTAGGTGCTTTTGTTTATTTTTCATGTGTTATTAGCCCAATGTATACTGCATGCATGTATGCAACATCTGAACATTGGTTTATGAATATCTCACAAGTCTGACCATGGGTGTGCAGTCTTGTGATCCAACACTGCTCATTGTAACACAACTTATCATCTAGATATTTTCTAACAGTCAAATAAATGCCAAAAAAACTTGTGACTTAAAGGCAATAAGAAGTTATTGAGATATGAAACATGAGACATTACATAGGCGTGCATATTAACTCCAGGTAGTAAAAAATGTGCTTTAATATTCATAAGCTGAGACATAATGCACTAAATTGTTTTTAAAAGATAGAGATTTCACAAAATAATTAAAGATGCAATTGGGAGGAAGAAAAAAAAAAAGAAACGTAACTTTAAATATTTGTTTCTTTCTAACAAAGAGTCAAATAAACTTTCAAAATTTTATTTTATAAAAATTTAAAAAACTATCAAAGCTGCAAAATATGGGGTAAGTCAATTTTTCAAAGCCGCACTCAGAATTTAAAAAAGAATAAAGCAAAAAAACAAAAACAAGCATCAGCCAAAGTAATTCAATCAAATAATGTTAAAATAAATAAATAGTGGTAACAGTGTATTAAAATTTGCTAAAAGGAACACGACTATAATAAATGTACATTTTTTAAAAGAGGTATTTTGGAGGCAGTTAGGCAAGCAGCAAAAATGTCTATGTCGAGTTACTGAATTATAATTTTCAAAATTAATGTCTTTATTCATTAAAAATAGCAGAAAAACATTACTCCTGTGCAACTTCAAACAGACTCTAAAATGAAAAGTTTTACCTCACCTCTAATTCAGAAAGTACTGATCAGTATTATTTTGATTAGAATCCCCCCCCCGAGTAAGAAAACTAGGCTGTCTTTAAAAAAACATCTAGAATGAAGTGAATCCATTTGTTTTTATAAATTACTAGATGTATGTTACGCCATTTCAAACTCTGGTTTCTTAAACCAGTCATCGTTCATGTTAAGCAAGACAACCATTAGATCCACAATTACTGAATGGACCGGATGAAAGCAAGATAATGTTAATTGACTTCAAGAAAAGCTGGAGGATTCAGGAAATATACATTAGATACGAACATAAACAAACAAAATGTATTTTAAAGGCAAGGATTAGGTGGAATAGATGTAATCTCAGTAAAAAAAAACAACAAACTTTCTACCTTGAGAAATTGTACCATCTAAGTATTTTTTCCTTTTGCAAAAGCATTAAACAACAACAAAACCAACAGGAAAAAGATTGAAAGTTTTAAATTATGGCTCTGCTACCTGTACAGCAGTATTTATTTATTTATATTTATTTAGGAAGTTATCCTTATTTTAAACTAATTTTCAATAAAAAATAAATGCTGAACTAATATTCTGACTACTACTTGTCCATTATTCCATTAACTTATTATTAAGTTTCTAGATGAATTAAATGGCTAATTTTCTCAAATTGTTTTATTTATGCTAAACTAAGCATCAAACATGCACACTGTATTCATGTATTAAAAATGAGTGAATACTATCTATTAATGTTTTTTAAACAGACTTGTTTGTTTGCTTATCAGCTAATATCTTTAGGCAGTAAGTAATTCAGTGTTCAGCCTGGCCTCGTTTAAAAGTGAACATTAATTCTGTTAAATAATTTATTTTTGTCTAAAAAATCTGGCTTCATTCATCCACTTCTAGTTGTATCAAAAGTGAATTGAAAGAAAAGTAAGCCTACTTACTACAGGTAATTAATTACTCCATGCTAAGCTTTTCCTGAAAAAAGATAGTTTTTACTTCTTGAAAAATTTAAAATTCAAATACAAAAGGTCGAAGAAAATATAAATAAATTTTCTTAAAAATCTATAGAAACATTCATGCATGCACGCACACACGTGCACACCTGCCACATTATTTTAACTGCACTCATAAATAAATGCAAATGACCAAAATTTATGTATTTAAATTATGATTATACATATACAGGGTTATTCAAAAATAATGAACCGATTTCATGATGCATTACTTCAGTTCTCAAGCATCATCATGGAATGAGTCAGTGACCATTTAAAAGAGGAGTTTTCTAAGTTTTGATTGGCTGCCACAGGGGCGCTGTAGTCGCGTCGTTCCTCCGGCAACATTCAGTTGTTTGTTTACCCTCAGAATGGTGAGTCCTCAGCAAAAGGCGTTCTGCATTCTCGAGTTTGTGAAAACAAAATTGGTTGTCACGGTGCAGCGTGCTTTTTCTTATGGGGATATGTAAAAGATCGCTTTTATGATCCACCACTACCCACTAACCTCGATGACCTTAAACATCGAATAACAACAGCGATCAACTCAGTGGATCGTGATATGCTGATACGCGTCTGGGAGGAATTCTCTTATCGCATTGATGTTGCCCGTGCTGCAGGTGGTGGCCACATTGAACACTTGTAAGACAGGAAATAAAACTTGATTGTGAGTAGAATACTTGTGACTTAGCTGGAGTTTTCTATTGCTTTTCCTTATTAAAATATTGTGTAATGAAATCGGTTCATTCTTTTTGAATAACCCTGTATATGGATGTCTAGGTGGGCAGATTACTAATGTTCATTATCAGCATATTTAAAACGGGCAAATCCTACAATATTTTCACGTTTACCTGGCACACTGTTATATAAGCCATTCAGTATATGGACAGAGTCAGCAACAGTTTGACAAAATCTCAATATTTCTTGTGATTCTGTGGCTAATATAATCACAAAGTTCACAGGCAAGGACAGAGCATGTCCACACTCACAGTCAAGATTCTTTCATGGACTTCACACATGCAACAAAAGAAAGCCAAAGAATGGTCCAATATCATCTCCACTGACATGGCTACAGAGGATGTACAGCACAGCACATAAGACACCCTACCCTTTCTTTGCCATAGGAATAAAACACTTTGACAGGTGTGCTCTGAGTATGTCTGTCAAAACACTTGAGTACTGGCAGCATGTACTCTTCTCTGATAAGTCCAGGTATAAACAAATCGGATCTGGGGTTTGCAGAAGACCAAATGAAGACTTTCAACCCAAAAGTTTTCATCACTCATTTATCATCATGGTGGGGAAAGGCAATGATATGTGTCAAAGGACATTTCTTACCACCATTGTACCAACAAGGCATACAGAGATCCATTGCCCATATTCTCTAGAATGATAATGTTACTTTTCATGTGGAAAAGGAATCGAAAAATTCAGTTTCTTTCCTAGATATCCTAAAGCATCAATGTGATCCAGATTTCCAGCTGAGAGCAACCTATCTATGTTCCACCAATATGCTAAAATTAAGAAAACTCTTACATAGAAATGGAGTAGAGGCACATTGTGCTACAGAAGGTAGTTTGACCAATAACAAAGAATTGTACTGTATTGTTTGTCTTTGTTTATCATTTTCTGCAGAAAACCAACACACTGTAGTTACAAATGGCCATATTATTCTGGCAAGTTAAGTTTGAACAACCTGCATTGCAACCTATCAAAAATAAAATAAACGGAATGAATTATTTCAAGACACATTTGCTATTGGCTAAATTATTAAAGCATTCATATAAATTTTTAGGATATTAGAGTAGCAAAGCCCAAATCACCAGCTTTCCAATAACAATAACTTCTTTTTTTTCTTAGATGTTCAGATATACAAATGATAGTGAAGCGGGGTAGCGGACTGGCTGATGATGTGTGTAAAAAACTTGAGCTTTGATTTCAATTACTATCAAGTAGCAATCAAAAAGGAACTTTTAAACACCTACAGTTTACAGTAAAAACAGCTATAACAATGAAGAAATAAAAAGTAAACAAAAAACCAAAGATATAACAAAGAGAAAAACAATTGCAATTCCTAGCATAAAGAGAATATTTAAACACCGAGTTCAACTATTAGATCGATCACAGTTAACCATAAAAACAAAAGTAATGTTACAATATATATATAGAGAGAGACACCAAAACCAGAACAGACAAAAGAGCAGCCAGGCTTGGTTAGTTCAAAAAGGGTTATCTTAAAAAAGATTGTTGTCCCTGCAAAGTGCCATTTGTCATAATTTAAAGGGGAAAAAAATGCAAAAGCAAGGGAGCAGCTTGGCTCAGAAACACATCCTGCTTGTTTCTCTTAACTGTTTTAAAAAATATCCTAAAAATGTAATGTTTTAGGTGCAGCAAATAAATGAGTTTAGTACAACAAAATATCTTTCTGAAACACAATCTATCACACCGACAGACTGCAGGTTCAGAATCAGAGAGTACCGTTGCTAATTTATAATGCCAATGCACACTTAAAATCCATCAGCAAATAAATATCATCAATGTTTGTACATCTAAACAGTCTCAATAATGACTTTAATAACTTACCAGTTGGTAGGAAAAACCAACATTCCTAATTTGTCTGTCATTTCTTGGTTCTAAGCAATAAAACATGCACAATCTGACTGTCAATAAAGTTTCTTGCTCATTCACATTTTCTAGTATGTGTCAGCTTCTTTCACCATACCAGTGTATGAATACAGTGAGAATTAAAAGGTTAGACCAGTCACTTAAGGTTTAAATGCTGGGTGGCAATGACTAATCACATATAGCCACAATAACCCTGTCAGTTAATGATACTGCCAAGAAAAACAATGAATTAAATGCCTCTAAACTCTTAGAAGAAATGACAGATTTATGTACATTTTTTATAGCACTCAGCCTGTGGATCTTATCTCAAACTGGATAAAAATGAAGAACTGACATAAAAGATCAATTTACCAACACACCTTTCCCTCATTATTGTACTTATTAACTTTAATTTGGCATGAAACATCTGCAAGTTCTAAGGAAGGAATCACTTGGGAGTCTTTGATTCAATTGTTAAAAGTAAAAGAGCCTACTGAGAGCCTTTGTTCCAATGATGATAGAGATGGATCCAGAACTAAAACATCCTATTCAAGGGAATAATTTAATTACATTCACTTCTGATAATTATGCTAACAAAAAACATTTATGAAACTTTCCATGCACAATGACATTTTCTACAAGTTGTATTTCTAAATATTTGTTTTGATTTTTTGAGGATCAGTTTTATCAGTTTCTTAGCAAGAAAATCTAAGTGTAATTACTTTTAAGCATCTTTTAATGTAATGTATAACTGGCAGTTGCAGTTGTCTTAAAACTGAGATCTATATTTTATAAAATATAAAACATCCTCAAATAAAGTAAAATAACCATATCAAATAAATGAAGACACAAAAGATGATTAGTACAAGTCTCCACTTACCTTTAAACAGAAATTATATGTAACAAATTTCAAAGCATTTAACTATTTAATATTTAAAATTACAAATTCATCACCCAAACAAGTCTATAGTTGTTGATAACTGTCATTTTAAAAGTGTGCAATTTATTAAGGTTTTCTGTTAAATGTATTTGCATGATTATAATGAAAATTCAAAAAAATTTTTTTAACCCTTTGAGTAAACCCATATATAGGAGTGGGTATTGATCCTGATAAAACTTACCCAATAAATATACATTTCCAAGCCGAACAGGCACAAGCTTCCTACAGCCTGAAAAACCTTGGAAACATTTTCACAGGATTACTTTGCAAAATCAATACCCAACTACCCATAAATATACGAGCACACGCCCCATAGGGTTAAGATAAGACCATTATATATAAAGAATTTATGTAGAGTCTTATATTTCTTTTTCTTTCAGACAAAAATTAATTTTATTTCCACAAAGTTTGATGAAAAATTTTTTTTACTGCTGCAGTCCACTAATGGTACATTTTAATCTTTTTTTTGCACAATAACAGGATTAGTAAGAGAACTTCTATGGATTCTGCCATTAATCAAAAACATACAGGGATAATGCAAGAAAAGTTTGAAATACTTGAAAAAGTTGTAGATTCAGTACATTGTGTGTACTTTTTACATAGGCAGAGATACAGCCAGTACTGTACAGTGTACCCTAGTAATGAAAAAGAAGCCTAAGCTATTTGGTTGCTCCAAAAGGCTACTTCCACAAGAACTAGATAAAGACTAACAATGTCCTGCTGTTGACCAACTGTCTATTGCTAAACCATCCAAAATCTGACAAGACTTTACACCAGTCCATTAGAAGATGCCATTAGACCATACGCGTAACAGGTATGTAAACAGCATATCAAACATTTACAGCATTCATTTTGGATTTTATTAAAATTTTAACTTTGACACTGGATTTAAAAACAACTTCTAACTGAAATTTTACTGCATTATCCATCTAAATAGATTTGTTTTAACGATGCAGCAGGTGCCGATCAATGACCTGCAACCACATGACCTTTCAGTAGGCTCCAACATCCAATTCACTCTGCTTGAGAACTGCAAGTTAAATAATTCATTCTGATGACAGTAAACACAAGGCATTTTGTAACTAGTTTTGTACACCATAAAATCTTCAATATTTTATCTTACTTTCAATGCTTATTTTTTGTATAGCCCATCCTTAGTAATCACAGACTGTATGTATAGGTGAAACAATGTAAACTAATTGTCTTAATTAGTTCTATCATGGTTTTGCCAATAAAACGGAGACACAAACAACAATCAGACAGACAAGAAATCCACCCTCGATTCCAGCAATACGTTTGCATCTGCAAAAAAAAACAGAAGTTCGACATCAAGATTTAACAGCACGAAGCTGCTGCTTTCCAGAGACCAAATGTTTGCCCGGTATATACACAGCCAGCCAGCCACCTAGCATTGTTTACTAAAGGTTAGCCTCATGGAGACTGACGTACTGCATGATAGTTCTAGTAGACAAGTTCTCCAAAAAATAAAACGCTTTCTGCAACTAACATCTGCCAGGTATCTGGAAATTAAAAAGACCCCCCCCTACCTCCCTAAATAATCTGGTATTATTTGAATCTTTTGGAGAAGAGATCAGAAAGGCTTATATAACTCAGAAAAAGATCAAATGTTTGTTCACAAAGCAAAAATAAAAATTAGCATAGCCACCTGTCCAATAATTCTAATAGTGATAGTAATAAACTCATCTGATCTTCTTTTTTTTTTGGCCTGTCTGGATTATCTCTAAGAACTACGCCGCTTCAGCACAGCTTTCCCCATTCATACCAGTCAGGGTCCATAGTTTACATCTGTAATCCACACACACACACACATATACATACATACATACATACACGCGCTGGCGCGAGCACGGTCTCTTATTGGCCCGGATGCCTACGTATCCAACAACAAATGGTCTCCACACGTGTGTATCAAATGTCTTAACTTTCGCCATACCCGCATCCCGAGGAAAAGTCACAGGGGCACCGCGGTAGTTCTCAACACCGATGCTTATCTTTTTGTTTGTTCTGCGGAGGTCGTATAGCAACTTGCGGGAGATCAGTAACGAGATGACGGAGCCATCGGGCACCGAGGTAAACTAGGTAAAAAAACCGAGCGAGTGGAGTTGGGATCTCTCGTGTGGTTAACAAAATCAGCAGCCGTTTGATTGATTCATTCAGTCAAAAGAGGCAAAATATTAAAATCTTATTTTTAAATTGAGGATAAGTACACACACACACACACAAGAATGAGTTGTTGTGTTTTTTTTTTTAAAATTTAAATCATTTCATTTCCAAAAAGCGACACCGACGTAGAGACGAACGAATGGATCGATGTGATATTTATTCGGAATATTAATTTGGCATCGATAACCGACGGACGGCGGCGTGACGCGGGTTTTTCATACAGAAATGGAAAATTTCCGTCTCGCTGTTAATTAAGAAGGTGACAGGAACTCTCGCTAGAAGCAAGCAGCGGAGTTAACTACTTTGAAAACAAACAAACTAAAGAAAGAGGAGAGAAGCGTGTCATCTTTAATTAAGAAGATGGCAAATTTTGAAACTTTGAAGGAGGAAAAAAAAATCGGTTCGGTCGGACACTGTGCAGTTCCTTGTGTGTGATAACCGCGTTAGTACTGGTGTTTTGTTGTTGTTTTTTTTATTATTATAAAAAATTAAAATAAAAAGGAATGAATTTTAACTTCCTTAGTGCAAGTGGCAGCGGAGAGGAGAGCTGTTGTTAGATGATGATATTATTATTGTTGGACTTGGTTGTGTAACGTTAGTCATTTCCGATGACTTTAAACAGCTGTATAAATATTTAAAGTGCAGACTTCTTACCCTTGTCTCTGTGGGAGTGGTAGGCGACCGCGGCGGAGATGAGCGTCTCTGGCAGCAACAAACACAGGGCTGCGGTCAGATGCAAAGTCTGGGCGAGGGGGCAGAAATGTCGCCAAACTCTCCTCACCACGCTGTTCCTGAAGGGGCGACACAGGGTCTCGAAGTTCGAGTTCAGGGCGTGGTCTCTGCCCAGCTTGGTCCCGTCGTTAGCGTAGTTGCCGGTGCGCAGGATGCAGGCCAGGACGAAGAGCGGGACGTAAAGTATGGAGAGAACGACGAGAACCATCTGGGAGGTGAGCTCCGGGGGTGGGGCTGAGCCGTCCTGCCAGGGGAGCTGCCGCAGGGTGAGGTACTGCACGATTTCCCGGTAGGTGATGTAGCTCTGGACGCCCAGCACGACCATGCAGTACCAGACGGACCAGGAGGAGTTGAAAATCGTGCTCTTCACGTACGCTTCCATTCCGCCTTCTCGTTCTGGTTGCCAGTGGTAACCAACCTCCGAACCTCGAAAACGGGAACGTCGAAGGATTCAGTTCGCGAAACGACGCATGATGATGGTGATGGTGATGTTTCCGGTCAGAGATTTATCGGGCTTGAAATGCGGCGGCGGGAGTGCGTTCGTTCCCGCCATCTGTTTCTCGTCTGAACAAAAAAACAAACAAAAACACCCGTTAAAATCTGTTTTAAATAACCAAGTAAGGAAACTGTACGTCTAGAGAACAACAACAACAACAACGGCGGGGTGCCTACCCTGAGTTCGCGGTGGAGAGGTTGTTGCTGTTGACTTCTCCTCTCGCCAGCAAAGTTCCAAATTCTCGGTTCCCGGGGTCAGAGAACCCGATTCACGGGGACACAGCGGAGGCCGCCAGTCCGGGCAAACCCCCCAGCAAACGCACGGTAGCCATCACCAGCTGCCGGTCCTCCTTCAGAGCGCCCTTCGCTCGAATACCAAACGGTCGGAGGAGAAGAGGAAGGAGGCAGAATTCCTTCTCCGCCTCCTCTTCTGCTGCTGCTTGGAGTGGTAGTCCGTCTGTAGCTGGCTCCTTCGCCTACGTATCCCCCCGCAATGATGGGTTAGTAAGCCAGCGCGTCACACCGCAGACTTCCACACAAACAATGAGATCTGATACCACGGATGCGTGGAATTATTTCAGGGAGCTAAACCGCGCGAGGAGAGAAAGAGGCGGGCGCTGGGGAGTGCTGAGAAGTAGTGCCCCCTCGTGTACACGCACTTTGCGCGCGAAATGTTACCATTGGACAAAGGATGAGAGGATGGTAACTTTTCAAATGGGCGAAACTTTTTTTGAAATCCCCCTCCCATCTTTACAGGTTCCCCCGCCCTGCAAGTTATTTCAGTAAAACCGATCCGCGCATCAAGCAGCAGCTATTGTATAACAGTTTTGTTGTTGTTGTTGTGCATAATTAAATGACACTTATTGGTTCCTACCTCATATTTTTTTTTTTTTTTTTTGCAGTCTTCTCCAAACCGTTTTTAACGAGAGAACGAATGAATGGCTTCGGTATCTTTTAAAAACCGAAACGGCGTCTTAGAAAGAAAAAAAAATGCATGTTCAGACACGAATGTCTTAAACTGGTAATTTCAACGTGAAAAACGAAAGGGCTTTGTACAGCTCAAGTAAAACCCACAAGAAAGCAGCATAAATAATAAAAAAAACAAAAAAACAAACTTATCTCGCAGTCATGGAAACTTGACTTTTGGCCAACGCTACATGTACCGTACCGTAAACGCAGTGGATGGCAAACGAAACGAAATATTTGGACGTACGTTATCAGTGTACCCTCCCCACCTCTAGTTTTACCTGGTCAGTGTCTAGTCGTTGTTTTTTTTTACATGTTCCTTTCGAGGCAGAGACTGCAGTTACATCATCTCTCTCTCTCTCCCTCTCTTTCGCGTTTTTATCGCATCGGCCCAAATGATGGAGATTTAACGATAACACAAAACTACTCAACAAATATCAGAATCCTTTCTCTTATTTTCTCCTTGTACCACACACGCCTCATTCGTGTCTGGCAGACCGAGTCTATAACAAAACAAACAAAATACCATCCTAGCAGCGCTCTAATTTGGTGTCTGAATATTTCCAGGTGTTTCGGTATACATTGTATCTTTTTCCCGCCAAAATTCTTTAATGTTAACCCGTTTTCGATACGTACTTACTTCACGGCAGTTCAATCCTAATGTTGCATAAAACCTTTTAAAAATCGCCGGAAGGGGGTCAATTTTTTTTAGAATTCCTTGTAAACGGGTAGTTAGTTGTCCGAATAAACGAGAGAATCGAAATATACTGTCGCTAGCCTGTAGTTTCCGCCATGTTACCCGCGGTGTATGCTGGGAAATCCGTTATTCGCCGTTACTCTCACCCATTCGAGAGCTGGTCCTCCTTGTTTCGATTACAACACTTGGAAAAATAAAATTAATTAAATTCACATACTTTAATTCGAGCATAGCCAATGTCCAAAGTTGGCAAGAAATTCTCTTCCTTTTTTTTTTAAAAGGATGGCCACCAGACTGCAAATTCTCTGCTTTCTTTGTTTTTGTTTTTTTTAGAAAACTTTCACAAAAGGGATGCACGTGATATTCAATCACGTGACGACAACATCCGAGTCGTTATTGCTGTGTAGATCCATATATTTAAAAGGCACAACTAAGAATAATGAATTTTAGTTAGTCTGCCATCCCAGCAGTATCGCAGACGACGTCATAATAGAAACAAATGAACACCACTGGATCCATGACGTCACAGGATTCTTCCATACCAAGCCACAGATGCGTATCTTATGTCTCCTCTTTTATTTTGATATTCTTTTCCTCCTGAGAAAGGGAGGGGCAGAGCCACATTAAAAATAACATAAATGTTCGGAGCGAGATATACTGTTTGTGGGAATACAGATTGAGAAATGCCAGCTAGCTCCAGAAGTTCCTAGGCAGAGAGCAAACCGCATGGTGTTTATATCTGGAGCCAATATAAACCCCTACCTAGCACCGAGCCAGTTACAGTAATGTCGCATGTAATGACTTTTCCAGTCAGATAGTGTCGGTGGGCAGTCATTTCCGGTTTCTGGGATGTAATGAGAGACAGCTGACCCCCAAACGTCTTCGCGCGGAGCGGTGAACGAGCGGCGTCTCCCACCTGTTGACCGAACATCCAATTAAATAAATATTTTTCGTTGATCTATACCACCCATAGAACAGAAGTTAGGCAGAAAGACTCGGGCCAGTTAAGGAAAATTTTGAAAAATAGCCCCAAATTAATCCCCTACTTCTTTCCTTTTTTTAAAAATGGTTCATGACAAACCGGTGCCCGATATTAAAACATTTTCCAATTTTTTTTTTTTAAATTAACAATAATAAAAGCAGACATAAAGCAGGGATAGAAAGAGAGAAAATAATTCTTAAAGACATATTGGTAATATTAGGGGTTAGGAGACGAGAAAACTGCCGGGGTCTACGAAGCATATCTTTTGCTAGTGGAAATGACATTATAATACCTCTAAAGAATCGATCTTATTTGGTTCTACGTGCAAAGCATTACATAATTTATCCAACTGTAAACACTACGGATTCGTTAATAATCTTACAACTACATTTCACTCAAAGCCTATAAATCAAAATAATTTAATTATCTCCGACACTCTGGATAATTTGAAGATGTAACGTCAGGAGCTATCCCAGACAATTCTTACTGATATTTTTCAATCTGTAATTATCTTTTTTTTAAAAATAGAAACTACGTGTCCTCAGCATATTTCAAATGAAGACCGACCAATTTCTAAACAATTAATAACAGCACATCAGTGTTTCTTTGAACTTGAAATAATTTAAAAAAAAAGGGGGGAACGATTTGTTGTATCTAATATCCTTGCTGTTTCTGTTTGTAGCTACACTCCTTAGATTTCGGGTTCTTGTTTGGCTTCACACTTCAGTAGTAACCTTGTTTGTACTTCAGACCACATGTGATTGCTACTATTCACTTCGAATTTCCTTTTTATTTCCTACACGCTCATTCTCGAGTCTCGCATCCATCTCCCGCGTAACTTTGGATCTGCCCCGAATGCTGTTCTCCAAAAAAAAAAAAAAAGGTTTTGACAGTTCTCTTTATTATGTTCTATTTTCCATTCAGATCAAATCACTCGTATAGTTAGCCGGAACTTTCCTGCCAATATCAAAACCAACCTCATGTTCACCAGTGTGAATTTGGAAACGAGTTTCCGTCGGCCAATCGATTAAGAGGACATTCCTACAACGCACTGAGGCGAAAGGCGATCCCCGTCCACTGGAAACTGTCGCGTGCCGCCATCTCTCTTATGCCCGCCCTCACCACAAACTCTACTGCGGTTTCCTTTCCGACTAAGTTCTACAGTTCTACCGGACATGAGCGGTTAGTCTTGTCGGCTTTCGTAGAATTGCGCTGTGGGGGGAACGGTTTTAGGTTCCGCAGAGCGCGCTAAGGCACCCTACAGGCGGCGGCGATTAAAGAAAGGCGCAGCTCGACCATATTTAAGATAATCGCCGGCAAAGGAGTCGGCGAAAACCTAAGTTACTGTCAGTGGTTATCCCCGCGACCAGTTGTCGCGTCGTAAACATTGTAAATAGTTCCGTATACCGTGCATAGCACTTCCGACAGGTAACAACGATACGTACAAATTAAGGTGTATCTCGTAAAAACAAAAGCCCTATGCGCCGATCGGCCCTTCTTTAAGAAACCTGTACTTGTTCGCTTATTTAATTAACGTCCATCCATTTCTAGACATCATCATCGGTCTAGATCTCCCATCATCGCCGCCTGTGGGTGATATCCCGTTAACGCCGGGTTCTGGTAAAGTTTACGCGAAATCTACTTTGACAGAAAACCCTCAGATGCCACAGGGTCCACCGCGCGCGCACTTTACTCTCTCTTGGACTTCCGCCAAATCTTCAACGCGGATCCTTCCGCCGACGGACGGAAGCGACGTGTTTATTCGCACGCTAATCTTATCAGCAGGCGGTGCGGAGGAGCGATGCTCGTCGGGATATTTACACCGCGGGTTGGCGAATTATTTGTTCAGACGTTCATCTGTATTAAATAACCGCGCTTTTCAGTAAAAAAAAAAAAAAAAAAAAAAAAATAATCCAATAATTACCCTATCGCGACCCGTGTCTCTTGGTATGTTGTTGATTAAGAAAAGCCAACAAACGCGGAGTGATACATAAGGACGGGTTAGTGATTTCCTCGGTGAGTGATGCGTCGAGCTTAAATCCCACGTTAGCGGTCTCGCGCGTACTTTGTAGCAGAGGAACTTTTAAATAATAATCAAAAATGCTAAAGTATTAAATATCAGATTAAAAATGTTAGCTCTACTGAGTTCCTTTGGAACGTGTACGTGTGCACTAGCTCTCGCTGCCAGATCCCGCAAGAACCCTTCACAGTCACGCTCTACGAGAAGAGGATATTCTAGCGAGTATCCGAGCACACTGCACTACAGACACTTCCATTTCTGTCTATCCGAAAACTTTCATTCAAAACTTTCTTTCTTTTTACAGTAAGAGGTTTTCTATCTTTTTTGCTTGTCTTCATTACAGTTTTCTCTTCTCTCTGCTTTAGAAGATGGTTTCTATTTCTGTCAAGCGCCATCTACCGGGAAGTGACACATCCATTAATCCTTGAACTCTTTTTTTGACTGTTTCTTTTTTTACAGAAAACCACAACTGAACAAAAGGTTTACGTTTAGTAAGATTTAAAATTTAAATATAAAACATTTTTTGAAAAAAATTCACTGAACGCTAATTATCATTATTTCCCTTTTCGAGACAGGGGAAAAGATTAAATGTACGGCCTGTGCAAGGGAGAGAAGGGAAGTAAGCTACATGTGAGTGACAGAAAGAGTTTCCTTCTCATCTGTAGGTAAGTCCCTAGATCATAAAGGGACTGGTTGATTGGGAGTAATATTTCGCTGATAATGTCGTTTACTTTAGTTTGTTTGTTTTCATATAGTTTACTAATACTATAACGTATGTAGTTAGACATTTTAAAACTCCCTCCTCACGTGTGTTTATTACGGGGACACATTAAAACGTCAATTCCTCCCTCGCCGCTCGACTTTCTTCACCTCATTTAGCGAGTTTAATCCGCTCGCAGCTATAAGATCTGGTTATTTATACAGCCAAAACGTTAACGAAAGTCCGTGTAATTATTCGCACTGCTGAGAAAACGCGCAATCGTGGGACAGATGTATGGGATGGACAGACATTCGCTATAGTTGTGGTAGAGATGCCGGCGCGGAGGAAACCAAGATGAGTCTCGGGGATGCGCCGGGAACGTGTTTTTGTCCCGCATACCTGAAAAATCTCAGAGCAGGAGGCTTTGCCTCCTTGGGCCTCGGAATGGAATTCGCGTGGCTCCCAAACAGCGTCTAAGGAAATCGCGAGTGCGCGTGAAGAGTTATTAAACTACCCGAAATACAACAGAACTGATGGGTGAATGGGGATCTTCGAGAAACAGGCGCTCACGCGGACAGCTCCCGGCTGGCCCAGATCAGCTGGTATTACTACTTTTATCGAGAAAAACGTTGCTGACGTTCTGGACGTCACACGAAGGATCTAGACGAGTTTTCAGAGTAGATAAAATCCTTGTCAGGGTCATGAACTTTTACAAAATATCTAGCATTAACATCATTTGGGAATATAAAATAAAAGAACGAAAATTAAGCTTATTTGCTTTCACCCTGGAAATCGAAAACTGAACAGCAACTATTTCAATGATTTTGGCGTGGGAGACCCTATATATACCCTACATCAAACGTTTATCATTTTTGTTAATAAGTTGGGGAGGGGGGCTGAAGAGAAAGAAGAAAAAGGGCTAGCTAACTATTTATTTACCTTGACATCTTTAGCTTGTTTTCCCAGCATCCTTTGAGATCAGACGTTTTGTTGGACTTCCGCCATATCAGCCACGTGCCAAAGACCAAAGGTTCTACGTACTCTTAAAACAGACATGTATCACTTGCTGAATGTATATGACTATAAATTTAGAATAATTCGCACTCCACTTCTTATTTGGGGTATTCGTATTGGAAACGACGCGAGCAGATTTTTCTTGTTTCCATGCATTTTTTTTGTTGATGGGAACTTCATCGTTTCTTGCTTTTTGCCAATTCACCTATTAGTTCAGTCATCATGTCATTCCATCTATTACTTCAGCCTCAGCATCATTTTTTAAACATTTCTTTTTGTGTGTGTGTGTGTTTTATAAGCTAACGTCTCGCGCTAATGCATTTATGACGTCATCTAACTAGACCAATTTTGATTACTTAATTTACTTAATAATCGGAATAGGAAAGAACTTAAAAGCCATAAACAGGTGAATAAATAAACAGCAAAATTCCAAACTGACATATCTAAATAATAATAATAATAATAATAATAATAATAATAATAATAATAATAATAATAATAACAGTTTTTTTTTTCTGGCCTTTAAGCGAGCGAGCGAAAGAGGGAGAGAGTTATTTCTAAACATGGTTGTCTTGTAGACAATGTCATTTGGTAATGCACTGGAATTGCAGAAATTTTGGCATTTCTCGTTCACGTGGAGGGCCCCACTCTGTGAACTCTCGCCCCAAGCTGTTTGTTTTCACAGAGTTTGTAGTTTTCGCTCATTGTTTTATATGTGGAAGTCGACTGTGCACAGCAATGTCGAGGATAAATTTGGAAATGATTCAAGATTAACTCTTTTCTGCTCACGTGTCTATTAATGATAAAGTTGGGTATCCGTTTAGGTATCAAGGTTTGGAATTGGAAAGGAATATGTGGGACCCCGATTTTCCAAAGATATAGTTATATATAAACATAAGAAGACTAAAGTAAAACTTTTTCTTTCAGATCATTTTTAGAGCGATACCTTCAATCAGTTACCTATTTATCATACCTTGTAATTTAAAGCAGTTGTTCGATTTTCTATTTGCGTTAACCTCGCCTGTAGAACTTGTTCGGTATTATAAACAGCAAATACAGCAGAGTTCGCGTATATTCTTTCGACATGATGAGAAATATATTAGTTTAGCTATGGCAACGAAGCAAGTAGCTAATCAGGCTCATGGAAGTGGCATGGACTCAGTACTAAACTTGCCGGTAGATTATTCAAATAACTAATAATTTTATTAATGGTAAAAAAAAATGCCGATACCTAATCGTGACGGATTAATAGATAATTTACATTTACCCTCCCCCCACCACCTTCTTATTAGAAACTGGTAAAAAAGCTGAGGAAATTTGTCTCTGTCCACGAAACGAAAACAAAATTATTCTCACAAAAAAAAGTACCAGAGATCCCATCAGCAGTACAAGATTGTACGTGTAAGGACATAGATTTTCAATCTGTACATTATATTGCAAACGTTTATCACATGAAAAATTTCTACTAATAAGAACAGAAAACTCTCTAGTACATTACGCAAATAAGGGCTCCACACCTGCGCAATAAGTTCGACATGTGAACTAAACATGATTTCCGTTTTAAGCTTCATCATCCCGCTAATTAAGATAACGTTCTACCTGCTTTGTCTGCAGCTGAAATGCACAACTCATCACTTGTGAAGTTACGCTTAACATTACCAAGGGAAGCATTACCAAAAATACATTTTCCAGTCGAGAGCAAACCACATGATGATAATTACAGCATCATGCAGCACTTTCCATTAAATTATAATTAGCATTACATTTATTAATAACGAAAAAAAACACCCTGCTTACAAAATGAAACATTTCAGTAACTTAATAGCAGTAGGCACTGAGATAAACACGGAAGTAAATAAGAATCAATGACCGACCACCAAAAAAAAAAATAATAATAAATAGAAAAACAGGAAAGGAAAAGAAACTAAAATTAGAAGTAAAAATAAAAAAAGCATAAAAAAGAAAAGAGAGTGACACAAAAACTATATGAAAAAAAAAAAATATATCAAACAGATAAATGATTTGCGCAAGTAAAATTAAACAAAAAAAGTCTCGCACTGGAGGAACGACCTTCCTGATCGTCGTATAAAACCCCTGTGCCAGGTAAGTATGCATCTGGATTTCATTTATCAATATAAGACCATAACAGAAACCAGTTCCTCGGCTGGTGCAATCACAAAACTGACAGAATAACACATTAGTCAAGGATCTTAATTGTGCACAGTCGCGCTTATATCGAAAAAGGAGACCGTTAGAACTATTCGCATCTGAACAAACTTCCAAGCACTGCTTCGTCAAGTAATAAGGAACTGGTTTGCTTCCATTTGGTGAGAGTCTGATACCAGTACGTGTTGTTCCGGTCGCCATAGCAATGCAAACAACTCATCCTTATGTTCGACAAACAGACAGAACATTATAAATCGAAAAATATTCTTCATGCAGAAATTATTAAAGGATATACCGACGAACCAATTAACAGGTAAGATGATACTATTTTTCTTCTCTGATCGCTTACCAGAGCTTTCTCTTCCAGAAGTGTTTGATTGTTGCTCGGACATACAATTGATTAATTTACTTACCCCGACATTAAACATATTTCACAACGTGATTGGTATTTACTATTAAGGAAAGATTACCACGACATTAAAGATATTTCCCATTTTAATGGTCACGCCCCTTTCTCACAGGTGGAGATTACGTAAGATCTAATGGGAGAAAATGATAGAAGAAGCTGTTCAACATGGAGAGGGCAGATAATCAGGATTCGATTCTACTGTTTTAGTTTGATTTATTCGGGGTTAGCGCGAACGCAGACCCCACACTTAGAAATAACGCACCCGAGTCGCCCACATTTGGGGCGATCGCAAGGGTCAACCAATCCGAAGTGCAATGGAAAAGTCTCGCCCTGGAGGAACGACCTTCCTGATCGTCGTATAAACCCCTGTGCCAGGTAAGTATGCATCTGGATTTCATTTATCAATATAAGACCATAACAGAAACCAGTTCCTCGGCTGGTGCAATCACAAAACTGACAGAATAACACATTAGTCAAGGATCTTAATTGTGCACAGTCGCGCTTATATCGAAAAAGGAGACCGTTAGAACTATTCGCATCTGAACAAACTTCCAAACACTGCTTCGTCAAGTAATAAGGAACTGGTTTGCTTCCATTTGGTGAGAGTCTGATACCAGTACGTGTTGTTCCGGTCGCCATAGCAATGCAAACAACTCATCCTTATGTTCGACAAACAGACAGAACATTATAAATCGAAAAATATTCTTCATGCAGAAATTATTAAAGGATATACCGACGAACAATTAATACAGGTAAAGATGATACTATTTTTCTTCTCTGATCGCTTACCAGAGCTTTCTCTTCCAGAAGTGTTTGATTGTTGCTCGGACATACAATTGATTAATTTATTACTTACCCCGACATTAAACATATTTCACAACGTGATTGTGTGGTATTTACTATTAAGGAAAGATTACCACGACATTAAAGATATTTCCCATTTTAATGGACACGCCCCTTTCTCACAGGTGGAGATTACGTAAGATCTAATGGGAGAAAATGACAGAAGAAGCTGTTCAACATGGAGAGGGCAGATAATCAGGATTCGATTCTACTGTTTTAGTTTGATTTATTCGGGGTTAGCGCGAACGCAGACCCCACACTTAGAAATAACGCACCCGAGTCGCCCACATTTGGGGCGATCGCAAGGGTCAACCAATCCGAAGTGCAATGGAAAAGTCTCGCCCTGGAGGAACGACCTTCCTGATCGTCGTATAAAACCCCTGTGCCAGGTAAGTATGCATCTGGATTTCATTTATCAATATAAGACCATAACAGAAACCAGTTCCTCGGCTGGTGCAATCACAAAACTGACAGAATGACACATTAGTCAAGGATCTTAATTGTGCACAGTCGCGCTTATATCGAAAAAGGAGACCGTTAGAACTATTCGCATCTGAACAAACTTCCAAACACTGCTTCGTCAAGTAATAAGGAACTGGTTTGCTTCCATTTGGTGAGAGTCTGATACCAGTACGTGTTGTTCCGGTCGCCATAGCAATGCAAACAACTCATCCTTATGTTCGACAAACAGACAGAACATTATAAATCGAAAAATATTCTTCATGCAGAAATTATTAAAGGATATACCGACGAACCAATTAATACAGGTAAAGATGATACTATTTTTCTTCTCTGATCGCTTACCAGAGCTTTCTCTTCCAGAAGTGTTTGATTGTTGCTCGGACATACAATTGATTAATTTACTTACCCCGACACATTAAACATATTTCACAACGTGATTGGTATTTACTATTAAGGAAAGATTACCACGACATTAAAGATATTTCCCATTTTAATGGTCACGCCCCTTTCTCACAGGTGGAGATTACGTAAGATCTAATGGGAGAAAATGATAGATGAAGCTGTTCAACATGGAGAGGGCAGATAATCAGGATTCGATTCTACTGTTTTAGTTTGATTTATTCGTGGTTAGCGCGAACGCAGACCCCCACACTTAGAAATAACGCACCCGAGTCGCCCACATTTGGGGCGATCGCAAGGGTCAACCAATCCGAAGTGCAATGGAAAAGTCTCGCCCTGGAGGAACGACCTTCCTGATCGTCGTATAAAACCCCTGTGCCAGGTAAGTATGCATCTGGATTTCATTTATCAATATAAGACCATAACAGAAACCAGTTCCTCGGCTGGTGCAATCACAAAACTGACAGAATAACACATTAGTCAAGGATCTTAAATGTGCACAGTCGCGCTTATATCGAAAAAGGAGACCGTTAGAACTATTCGCATCTGAACAAACTTCCAAACACTGCTTCGTCAAGTAATAAGGAACTGGTTTGCTTCCATTTGGTGAGAGTCTGATACCAGAACGTGTTGTTCCGGTCGCCATAGCAATGCAAACAACTCATCCTTATGTTCGCCAGACAGACAGAACATTATAAATCGAAAAATATTCTTCATACAGAAATTATTAAAGGATATACCGACGAACCAATTAATACAGGTAAAGATGATACTATTTTTCTTCTCTGATCGCTTACCAGAGCTTTCTCTTCCAGAAGTGTTTGATTGTAGCTCGGACATACAATTGATTAATTTAGTTACCCCGACACATTAAACATATTTCACAACGTGATTGGTATTTACTATTAAGGAAAGATTACCACGACATTAAAGATATTTCCCATTTTAATGGCCATGCCCCTTTCTCACAGGTGGAGATTACGTAAGATCTAATGGGAGAAAATGATAGATGAAGCTGTTCAACATGGAGAGGGCAGATAATCAGGATTCGATTCTACTGTTTTAGTTTGATTTATTCGGGGTTAGCGCGAACGCAGACCCCACACTTAGAAATAACGCACCCGAGTCGCCCACATTTGGGGCGATCGCAAGGGTCAACCAATCCGAAGTGCAATGGAAAAGTCTCGCCCTGGAGGAACGACCTTCCTGATCGTCGTATAAAACCCCTGTGCCAGGTAAGTATGCATCTGGATTTCATTTATCAATATAAGACCATAACAGAAACCAGTTCCTCGGCTGGTGCAATCACAAAACTGACAGAATAACACATTAGTCAAGGATCTTAATTGTGCACAGTCGCGCTTATATCGAAAAAGGAGACCGTTAGAACTATTCGCATCTGAACAAACTTCCAAACACTGCTTCGTCAAGTAATAAGGAACTGGTTTGCTTCCATTTGGTGAGAGTCTGATACCAGTACGTGTTGTTCCGGTCGCCATAGCAATGCAACAAACTCATCCTTATGTTCGACAAACAGACAGAACATTATAAATCGAAAAATATTCTTCATACAGAAATTATTAAAGGATATACCGACGAACCAATTAATACAGGTAAAGGTGATACTATTTTTCTTCTCTGATCGCTTACCAGAGCTTTCTCTTCCAGAAGTGTTTGATTGTTGCTCGGACATACAATTGATTAATTTAGTTACCCCGACACATTAAACATATTTCACAACGTGATTGGTATTTACTATTAAGGAAAGATTACCACGACATTAAAGATATTTCCCATTTTAATGGTCACGCCCCTTTCTCACAGGTGGAGATTACGTAAGATCTAATGGGAGAAAATGATAGATGAAGCTGTTCAACATGGAGAGGGCAGATAATCAGGATTCGATTCTACTGTTTTAGTTTGATTTATTCGGGGTTAGCGCGAACGCAGACCCCACACTTAGAAATAACGCACCCGAGTCGCCCACATTTGGGGCGATCGCAAGGGTCAACCAATCCGAAGTGCAATGGAAAAGTCTCGCCCTGGAGGAACGACCTTCCTGATCGTCGTATAAAACCCCTGTGCCAGGTAAGTATGCATCTGGATTTCATTTATCAATTAAGACCATAACAGAAACCAGTTCCTCGGCTGGTGCAATCACAAAACTGACAGAATAACACATTAGTCAAGGATCTTAATTGTGCACAGTCGCGCTTATATCGAAAAAGGAGACCGTTAGAACTATTCGCATCTGAACAAACTTCCAAACACTGCTTCGTCAAGTAATAAGGAACTGGTTTGCTTCCATTTGGTGAGAGTCTGATACCAGTACGTGTTGTTCCGGTCGCCATAGCAATGCAACAAACTCATCCTTATGTTCGACAAACAGACAGAACATTATAAATCGAAAAATATTCTTCATGCAGAAATTATTAAAGGATATACCGACGAACCAATTAATACAGGTAAAGATGATACTATTTTTCTTCTCTGATCGCTTACCAGAGCTTTCTCTTCCAGAAGTGTTTGATTGTTGCTCGGACATACAATTGATTAATTTACTTACCCCGACATTAAACATATTTCACAACGTGATTGGTATTTACTATTAAGGAAAGATTACCACGACATTAAAGATATTTCCCATTTTAATGGTCACGCCCCTTTCTCACAGGTGGAGATTACGTAAGATCTAATGGGAGAAAATGATAGATGAAGCTGTTCAACATGGAGAGGGCAGATAATCAGGATTCGATTCTACTGTTTTAGTTTGATTTATTCGTGGTTAGCGCGAACGCAGACCCCACACTTAGAAATAACGCACCCGAGTCGCCCACATTTGGGGCGATCGCAAGGGTCAACCAATCCGAAGTGCAATGGAAAAGTCTCGCCCTGGAGGAACGACCTTCCTGATCGTCGTATAAAACCCCTGTGCCAGGTAAGTATGCATCTGGATTTCATTTATCAATATAAGACCATAACAGAAACCAGTTCCTCGGCTGGTGCAATCACAAAAACTGACAGAATAACACATTAGTCAAGGATCTTACTTAATTGTGCTCAGTCGCGCTTATATCGAAAAAAGGAGACCGTTAGAACTATTCGCATCTGAACAAATTTCCAAAACACTGCTTCGTCAAGTAATAAGGAACTGGTTTGCTTCCATTTGGTGAGAGGCTGATACCAGAACGTGTTGTTCCGGTCGCCATAGCAATGCAAACAACTCATCCTTATGTTCGACAAACAGACAGAACATTATAATCGAAAATATTCTTCATACAGAAAATTTAAAGGATATACCGACGAACCAATTAAATACAGGTAAAGATGATACTATTTTCTTCTCTGATCGCTTACCAGAGCTTCTCTTCCAGAACTGTTTGATTGTAGCTCGGACATACAATTGATTAATTTTAGTTACCCCGCCACATTAAACATATTTTCACAACGTGATTGGTATTTACTATTAAGGAAAGATTACCACGACATTTTAAAGATATTTCCCATTTTAATGGCCATGCCCCTTTCTCACAGGTGGAGATTACGTAAGATCTAATGGGAGAAAATGATAGATGAAGCTGTTCAACATGGAGAGGGCAGATAATCAGGATTCGATTCTACTGTTTTTAGTTTGATTTATTCGTGGTTAGCGCGAACGCAGACCCCACACTTAGAAATAACGCACCCGAGTCGCCCACATTTGGGGCGATCGCAAGGGTCAACCAATCCGAGTGCAATGGAAAAAGTCTCGCCCTGGAGGAGGAACGACCTTCCTGATCGTCGTATAAAACCCCTGTGCCAGGTAAGTATGCATCTGGATTTCATTTATCAATATAAGACCATAACAGAAAACCAGTTCCTCGGCTGGTGCAATCACAAAACTGACAGAATAACACGTTAGTCAGGATCTTAATTGTGCACAGTCGCGCTTATATCGAAAAAGGAGACCGTTAGAACTATTCGCATCTGAACAAACTTCCAAACACTGCTTCGTCACGTAATAAGGAACTGGTTTGCTTCCATTTGGTGGAGTCTGATACAGTACGTGTTGTTCGGTCGCCATAGCAATGCAAACAACTCATCCTTATGTTCGACAAACAGACAGCAACATAAATCGAAAAATATTCTTCATGCAGAATTATTAAAGGATCTACCGACGAACCAATTAATACAGGTAAAGATGCTACTATTTTCTCTCTGATCGCTTACCAGAGCTTTCTCTTCCAGAAGTGTTTGATTGTTGCTCGGACATACAATGATTAATTCCTACCCGACCACATTAAACATTTTTTTTCGT